>UELU01144594.1:0-10821 GCA_900490025.1 Megastigmus dorsalis
TCTTGTTATGAGGGAAAAAATAAGAAAGACAATGACCTTTGCAAAAAACAATGAAAATTTACTTTTCACGAGGTCAGATAAAGGTAGTGTTACGGTAGTTATCGATAAAGCAGAATACATAAAAAAGACAGAAGCTTCTCTTAACGATGTTATACAATATAGGCTCAATCAATAAAATGTGCAATAAACTTAATAGTATTATTGGATTAGGTAAGGATGTCCCTAATACTCTAGACACTTGCAATATTGTTTATAGAATTAATTGCAAGGATTGTGACTCTCTATATATTGGTACCAGTAAACGTAAACTAAAGAAGCGTAGGGACGAACATAGAAGAGACGTAGCAAAATGCTCAGAGAGGTCAACTTTGGCCCTCCATGTAAAAGACACGGGACACGTCATTGATTTTGACAATATTAAGATTGTAGACAGAGAGACAAGTAAATTTAAAAGAGAGTTTTCGGAAGTTTTGAATATATATTTTCATACCAACACTCTCAATAGAGTAGAAGACACAATGTTCTTAAAAAATTTATATAAGACTACGTTAAATATTGTGAAGAATAATAATTTTTGAATATTAATTAATTTTTCTCTCCTCTAACCATTTCCAATTTTTGTTTTCTACTTGAGTCTCCAAATAATAGCGTGTGTGGTAATCCCCACTAACGCAATTTTCCCTTTCCATATACCCTATTAAAATTATCCGTCTTAATTTCTGTCATTGTGAATTTGTAACCTCAGTTTCTTCCTGGGTCTCGTGTTGCATGGACTTCCCATGTATATCGCGGGACTCAGGAGAGCATTTTTGATTTTAATTTTAATAATGATAAAAATGCTGTTAAGAAAGACGTGGAATTTAAATAAATAAAAGAGTGAGTGCAATAGACTGAGTTGTTTTTTATCAGTTTATGTTTCTATTTTAATTTTTTATAATATCTTCTTTCTGGTTTTAGATGAATTATTATTTCCATAAAAAAATGTTAATAGTTGACTAAGTAACCAAAAAATCTCAGCCTTGGTGCGTTTTGTTTTATTTTTGTTTTAATTGTTTTATTGAATATATACTAAAATAAGTGTTCTTGTAGCCTGAAGAGGGGAGTAATAAAATCTCCCGAAACGTTGCGATTAAAAAATTGCTTATACATCGTTCGCAGTGATCAACTTATTCACCCCATATTTTTTAAAAAATATACGAATTTGTAAAGAATAGTTTCTAAAAAATGTTTTTTCATGACCAGCACAGTCGATTCAAATTTGCAAGTAATGCGTAGAAAAATAGCAAGAGCTTTTTCTGGGTCGGAGCTTAGAAACATTCTCCCAGGGCATTTTTCAGAAGGAAAGTTATTGAAAGTTATTTAGAGTTATTAAATGTTTTTGGTATTTCTTGAATTAAAGTTAACTAAAAGCACTTAAATTTTATACAAAAATAATATTAAAGTTAATCAAAAATTATTGAATATTTAAGTCATTAAAAACATTTATAACTTTCATTATTAAAATTAATTCATTTCAATTCAATTCGAATGTCTTTTTATTAGATTAAATTTTATTAATTCTTCCCAACGTATGACAGATAGTAATTTATTAAAATATATTAAAAGTTTTTCTATTCCGTGTATTAATATTCATTGAAAGCTATGAAATTTGATATACTATGAAAAGAATATTAAAGTTAATTAAAAATCATTGAAAATTAATGTCATAAAAAATTACACAGGCCCACAAAAAAAAGTTTCCTGCGCGGTAGACCAGACCGCGTGAATTTAATGTTTTTGGGGTCGCTGAATCCGAATCCGTGGTCCATTTGATCCGGTCAAGTCAGGGTCAAGGTCAGACCAAGGGCAAATTCAGAAAATAAATCGCAAACAAAGTTAATTGGTATATCTATATGTTTTTGGGGTCACTGAATCCGAATCCGTGGTCCATTTGACCTGGTCTCGTCAGGGTCAAGGTCAGAAGTAGGTCAAATTTAGAAAATGTATCGTATAATTCAGGTGTTTCGTGTAGTAAACTATATAATTTCGTTAAAACGCGCCATGAATTCCATGTATTTTTTTCCCGCTGAAAACAAATCCGCAACCCGATTAACCCCTACACGTCAGAATTTTTTTCTAACCTCAAGAAATACCTCTAAATCCACCAAAACCATCAAACACATTGCTTTATCTGTAAAACTATCTCTAAAATCCCATAACCTCTCAATCCCATAACCCTTAGATACCTCAGGACCTTACCTCGATAACCCCGGGCATTGCGCAATAAAATCCTAGTATCCCATAACCCGATAACTCCATAACCTAAGACAAAATGCTCTTCCTTACTCTTTTATCCTCAAATGACCTGTGAAGTGGATTGCGTTTGCGCTTTTTACTATTGTCAGTCTTCTTTTTTTTTAATGTCGAACAGTAGTCAGCCATCATATGTGCATTCCACCTATCCTGATAACGTCTTTCGATTTCCTTCATATCTTGATGAAAGCGTTCTTCTTGTTCTTCGCTGTAATCCCCAAGATTTTGTGGGAAGTTATCAAGATGCGAATCGAGAAAATGCAACTTGTAACTCATCAAACAGCCCAATTTCTCATAGTTTTTGAGCATTTCGACCACCAATTCCCTATAGTTTCCACTCTTGTGATTACCAAAAAAATTTCAACTACGCTTTTAAAGCTCAGCCATGCAGCTCGTTCTTTCTCGTACATTGAGTTAACAAATGATTCATCTCTTAATAACTTACGTATTTGAGGTCCATCAAATACACCTTCTTTCAATTTTGCACTAGATAAAGCTGGAAATTGTTTAACCAAGTAAGTGAAACATTGTCCTTCCTTATCCAAAGCTTTTACATATTGTTTCATTAAACCAAGTTTTATGTGCAAAGGAGCAAGGAGAATCTTTGAAGGCTCAACCAAGGGTTTGTTTATGATGTTCATAGATCCAGTTAGCATTGTTACTCGAGCTGGCCATTCTTTGTTAGTATAATGACTACTGCGATCTCGACTGTCACACAGGCACAGAAAGCATGGAAACTTCGTGAAACCAGATTGCTGACCCAGAATTAGTGTGAGTATCTTAAGATCCCCACCAATCTGCCAATTGTATTCCTTGTATTTAATATTATTCAAAACCATCTCAATATTTTCATATTTTTCCTTAAGCGTTACCGAATGGGCTACGGGTACAGGAGCATACATATTTGTATTATTTAATAACACTGCTTTGAGGCTTCGTTTAGAGAAATCTATGAATAGCCTCCAATCATTGGGTTCGTATATATATTGTCTTTTAACTCATTCATGAGACCATAAACATCATTGCAATACACCAAGTCTTCTTCTTCACTAAAGTATTTTCGGAAAGGCTCATCTCTATTACGATAAAATGAAACTTTCGTTCTTTTGGAGAACATATTTCTTTCTTTCAGTCTTGAAGCTTGCAATTCTGCTCCATCTTTTGGTAGCGCAAGGTCTCTGACTAAATCATTCCGATCACCTTGATTGAACGTCCGTATTGTGGTATCCTTTTCTGTCGGTACATACTCTTCCTGGTCTTCCTCATCATTATTACTTTCACTACTTTGTTCTTCAATGTCTTCTTTGCCTACTTTACCATTTATTCACGGTATAATCTTCTTTTCCACGATCTTTACAATTTATAGATGCTTTTATTTTGCTTTACACTTCTGCATTTTTTTTCTGTAACCACTTAATTATTTGGTTTATATATTGACAACGATTAAATAGTATTGAACTGCACCAATTCGTGTCAATTGACAAATAGAACTATTGAAGTTTATTCCTGACGATAACAAGTCTAAATAAATTGTTAGTATTGGAATAGAGTAACCTAAATATCATTTAAAGTTGATTCGGAAGTATTGGTATCCACAATAATTTATAGATTGGAACAGATTAGTAATCTCAATTATTTGGTTAAACTTGATAACGATTAAATATTATTGAACTGTACCTATTCGTGTCGATTGACATTTAGGACTATCAAAGTTTATTCCTGACGATAACAAATTTCTATTATTGGAATAGATAAGCCTAAATATCATTTAAAGTTGATTCGGAAGTATTGGTATCCACAATAATTTATAGATTGGAACAGATTAGTAATCTCAATTATTTGGTTAAAATTGATAACGATTAAATATTATTGAACTGTACCTATTCGTGTCGGTTGACATTTAGGACTATTAAAGTTTATTCCTGACGATAACAAATTTCTATTATTGGAATAGATAAGCCTAAATATCAATTGAAGTTGATTCAGAAGTATTGGTATTAATAATAAGTTATAGATTGAAACAGATTGGTAATCTCCATTATTTGATTAAAATTGATAACGATTAAATATTATTGAACTGTACCTGTATTATTGCGCACGTAGCTTTGTATGCTCCGTTGTGATAGGCACATATAGTCACAGATTTAGGATGCTCAAATTCTGGGTAACCGAATTCTGTGTTATCAGATACTTTGAAATTGAAACGCTTCAACCACTTCTTTTTTGCCTTACCGATCACGTATATGCTTGTCGTATCCTGCAGAGCTTCTTGAAGTATCTTTCCAATTTCAGTGTATTCTTAACCACCGGAATCCCAGAACAAACCGTGATAATAAAGTTCAAGCCAGAGATTTTCACGTCTATACTTATTGGATACTTTTTTCCAAGGAAATGGCGCTTTGAAGAGAAGCACTATAGAATCGGTCTTGTCATGGATTGGAATTACAGCCAACTCTTTCAAGACGAAGTCTTGACCCGGCTTGTTGAATCCTTGCACATCCACTGCGTACTCCATTTCGAGCAAGAATGAGTTCCGCTTCGCTTTGACACTTTCTTATGTCATCGGCCCCCCACTTTAGATGAGTTTCTTGACATCGCCGCTTACGGCGTTGTACTCGACAATCCGATCGTGTATAGTTAAGCAGTAATCGGTGGTGCCAGCAAGAAAATTCTGCTTAGCATCGAATTCCAGACGTACGTCTACGGGAGCGTTTTTCAGTGAATCGTTTTGTTTCGAGCGATCGATAACGATGCTCGGAACACGGTTGATGTAATCGGATTTTTTAAGCATTGGCTCAGCATCTTATCCATAGTCCACGTGTCAGAATTTTGCGTACATGTCATACAAAATTGCATATTGATTCTTCGCAACATCTAAATTCATGTTTCCATACTGATAATATTGCGAATTGAGAAATAGTTTTAAGTTGCTGATGTTGCAGCGATCGAACTGACTAGCATTGACTGTTTTCACATCCTTTCGATTTGTCTGAAATCCTAGTATGACAAATCGAGGCTTTTCTAGCTGATTAGAAGTTTTCACAGTCCATACATGTCTAGAAGAAGTCGGTAGTACGGGATATTCGTACAAATTCCACAACCGAAAACTTATCGTAATTGGTTTATTTTTTTCAATACAAAGAAGCTGTCGAATCCTGTACACATTAGAGAGTAGGGCATGAGCCAATCGATTTTCAAAAGATCGATCTTGAATTCTTCAAAAACTTCTTGATCTGCAACTCGAGTTGCAGTTTGCACCATGGCATTGAGATCGTGTCTGGGTTGCGTGAGAATAATCTCATGCTTTTCGTTAACGATAATTTTAGTATAATCTTCAGCAAAACCGAGAATATATTGCATATTGAGAGGTATGCAAACGTCGAAAAACCAGCACCGTTGGTTATTTGCTGTGTTTCTGCCACATTGGTCCAACCCGCGTTCTCGATAATTAAACTCTGATTTGGATTGAGTTTTTCCCAACCTTTCATGACGCTAATCAAACCAACGTTCTTACATCTATCGATTTCTATTGCGTTTATCTCGTAGTAGATTTCCTCGAAAAGATGACAAACACCATTATTAAATAATTTTGTATTCTGCACTGCAGTTCCATCCGCTTTGGTTAGTCTTCCTACCACATGTATAGAACTATGTGAGGGTAAAAGATTTAAATCTTGATGTTGAATTGATATGCGTATTTCATCGCTATTGTTGAAGTTTGATGAAGTATATGGTTGATGATCGTGAAATTCGTAGTGAGCGACTGACTCATCGAATGTTACACCCGACTGTATGTTTAGAATTTCTTCCATTTGGTTGTAGACAGCAAAAAAAATACACGTAATTTTCCACCAGGGACGATTTTTAAGCCTAGGCTTTCGAGGAATTGAACGTTCTGCCATATTAACGCTTTGAATCTTCGATGGCGACTGATGCTTGGGTGCCATGTAGATCTGTTTATATACCCTTTACATGTGTTATAAACGATTCCCATTATACCGATTTAATGTGTAACCTGATTGTGATCGTTTCCCCGCAAAAATTAATCAAATTATCTTCTTGATCGACTAGACGCATTTGTATCTGATCGATACACTTTACGGTGATTAGTAGGTAAATGACGTGCGAGGGAACCTATATAATTTTGTATCCTGGTGGTACTGCAGGAAAAAATTCGTGAATGGTATGCACTCTGCGTCCGTTTATATAGGATCCAGAAGTGATATTACACTCTACTCTCAATACGGTGACTTTTAAAATTGTAAGTGGAAGATCAGAGTTGTGTGAGATGTTTTATTACAGGGCACGGGGAGTAAATCCCAGTATTCGACCAATATAATCTTTAGGAGTAAAATAAATTTGATGACTGCACTTGATTACACTGCGAAGTGTATTGTTGTTGGGTTTTAAAGAAAAATTAATATTCTTATGCGCCAATCTTTTACGAAGATACTTATCGATATCTTCAATTTCGTAACTACCTGTTGGTAAACTAATAATTTCCTCAAGAACAATTAAATACGATCTTGAGGGTCAAGGATGGAAAAAACAAAAACTTTTTTCACCATATCTTAAAGTTGACGAGGTTAAACATAATTGTGAGAGATATCAAGAGTTTGATACTTACACATGCGGTCATCTCTGTCTCTTATTTTTGTGTGGAAAGCTATATAAGGAGGTAGCACTATAATTTTCAGTCATTGTAATTCGAAGAGTCATGGGAGAATCATTAACTTTAACTCTTTCGGCTAATTTATCTATCTTGGAAGCACAATACTTTCCTCCAATCGAACTCTCATCAAATAAGAACTACGCTCTCGGTTTAGTAGAACTTTTAACTTTTAATTCAATACCTAATATAGATACTAGTAACAACAAGTTATACGTTGGTGAGGAGATTATTGAATTGTGTGGTATGACCCTCCATAATTTCAAGAACAATTAAATACGATCTTGAGGGTCAAGGATGGAAAAAACAAAAACTTTTTTCACATATATGCAAAATTCTTGCAACGTTTCGCCGGTATGGGTTGCCGGCATCTTCAGGCTATTTTTATTGAACACAAAACACACGTTACAGTAAAATAAAAACAATAACATCAACCAACAAAAGACTAAAAATATTTACCAAACTTAATTTAAATTTAAATTTTGACTACATCTAATAAAAGCTATAACTGTGCGCAACATACATCTTATCACAGCAGCGTCAATTTACGTAGTGAATTCACAATGTATACAAACTTTCTTAACTAAGCAAAATACATAGTCGTTAATTAATCGATTCTTCGAAACAGTTTATTTAGCTTCCTGTATTGGCGATTTAAAAATTGAACATCCTCTACTCTATTTATGGTATCATTAACCATGTTAATATGCAGCATTTCAGAAATAAGCCGTTTTTTATAATTAGGTTCAAGATCTAATATCATTGTATTCTCCCAATCAAAAGTATGTGAACTATTGTTAGAAATATGTAAAGGGACCGGGAGTAAACTATTATTTGAATTTTGATGTTCATGAATTCTCTCTTTTAATGTTCGCTTAGTCTGCCCAACATAAAAAGCTGTACAATTGTTACACTTAAAACTATAAACAACGTTGGTCTCTTCCCACTTTTGTGATTTATCCTTTCCCATTTTTACTATATTATTCAATTTTTTATCTAAATTTGGAATAATGCGGATATTGTATTTATCAAAATTCTTGGAGCATTTTGTAAAAAATTCTTCATTAAATGGAAGTGATAGTGTACATAAAGGTTTTTAATTATTGTTTTTTTTATTCTGTGCGGAAAACTTTATTTTTCTGAGTCTATTATTAACACATTTATTTATGAAATCAATAGAATAGTTGTTATTCAAAAGAGTACTTTTTACTATTTTTAAATTATTATGGTGACAATTTTTCTCTGATAATAATATCGCTCTGTCTACTAAGTTTGAAATGATATTTCGTTTCTGATGTAAAGTGTGATTAGAAAAGTAATTCAAAATTCTACCTGTACAAGTGGATTTTTGATACCAGTTTGAGATAATTTTATTATTTTTTATAGTTAAAGTGATATCTAAAATATTAACGCTATTGTTTATTTGAACTTCATGAGGGAATTTTAAATGTTGATTGTATCCATTGAACACATTTAAAACTATTTCAGTATATTCTTTTTTTATACAAAGAATGGTATCATCAACATAACGATAATAAAATATTGGTAAACAATTATAATCTGTACTTAATGTTTGCAAACAAGATGTTTCCAAATCTTCCATTACTATATCGGCAAAAGTGGGAGAGACAGGAGAACCCATAGGAGTACCAAAAATCTGTTTATAAATCACATTATTAAATTAAAGAAAGTATTATCAAATAAAAACTTAACCGAGTCTACTATTTCATCAAAGGGGATTTCACTTTTTTGGTGAATTTGAGAATTCTTCAATCTAAACTATTTGCAACTATATTACATGGCACGTTTGTAAACAATGAGCTTACATCTAGTGAGATTAAAACATAATCTTCTGGAATAACAATATTAGATAGTTTTTTCATTAAATCTATACTATTATCAATATATGATGCTGGTTTTTTAATACAAATTTTTAAATCTTTATCAATGATATTATAGGTCTAAGAGGGATGTCTGTTTTATGTACTTTTGGTAATCCATATGCCTTTGATAACACTGTATTTGTTTGTGTTAATTGGACTTTGGAAAACTTATACTCTAAATAGTTATTATTATTTAATCTTGATAAAAGCTAAACGGAAAGCCAAACGATATGGAGATTTACTGCTGAATAGCTGTCTTCTGGGGTCCGTCAAATTGCGGAAAAACTAATTGCTTACTCGCTCTCATCACCCATCCCAATGGCGTCAGATTCGAGAACGTGTATGTTTATTCGAAATCTCTGAATCAGCCAAAGTATAAGATGCTACAGCAGCTTTTGGAATCTGTAGATGGCGTGCAGTACTTTCCATTTAAAGAGCTCGATGAAGTGATAGATCCGGAACATGCGCTTTCCAATTCAATCATGATATTTGACGATATCGCTTGTGAAAAGCAAAATAACGTTAGAGCTTTCTTCTGCATGGGCAGACACAAGAGTGTAGATTGTTTCTATCTTTGTCAGACGTATGCACACATACTCAAGCATCTAGTCAGAGATAATGTTAATCTATTGGCAATATTCCGACATATTGATGTGAATTTGAAATACTTGTACAACGATCACGCTAACTGCGATATGACTTTTACGCAGTTCAAAGATTTATGTTCTAAATGTTGGAAAGATGACAATCATGGGTTTATAGTCATTGACAAAGATAGAGCAGTCAACAATGGTAGATATCGAAAGGGTTTCGACTACTTTGCTATAAATACAGCGTCTGTGTAATTTCAAGCATAGTCTATCGTTAAACGTTGGAATGCTAACATGGATGACTTACAACGAGAGAAGAATGTGCTTAGTCAACTCGTCAATGCTCGCGATGCGATTAAACGCAAGTATAGATTAATAAAGTTCGGAAGAGATACTAGCGACAAGATTTTAAGCGATTCTTTTAAGCCGATAATAGATCCTCTCCAGGATATCGTTACCGAGATGAAGAAAAATCGTCCCATTTTTCCTCCTCCTAATCTCAATAAAAAACTATATGAGAGTTCTGTTGCTAAAGATTTTACTGATAGCGATGACAATAATACTCTACAGAAAAGAGACCAAAGTTCAAAGTAGGCGACAAAGTACGTGTGAGTAACACTAAACAAATATTTGAAAAAGGATATACACCTAACTGGTCAACTGAAATATTCACAATCGCACGAGTAGCAGCTACAAGTCCAAACACGTATCATCTTAAAGATTACAGGAATCAACTCATCTCCGGTGGCTTCTATGAACAGGATCTATTGAAGGCTAAATATTCAGATGTATATCTTATAGAAAAAGTTCTTAAGAGAAGAGGAAATCAAGTATTTGTAAAATGGCTAGGTTTTGATAAATCTCATAACAGTTGGATTGACAGAACTGATTTGTAATTATTTCTTAAACAGATATATTGAACATTAAAATTATTACTTATGTCGACTGTACTCTACTATAAACTGACAAAGATCTTTCTATCGGTCTTACAGTCTAATCAATATTCATGGGCAATCAGATTGCCCTTGTTTACAATCACCCCCGAAGAATTTGAAATAAACTTATATTTAACCCTGAAATAAACTTTTGTTAGTAAAGGACAATCTGACCGCCCCCCACCACCCAAACATGCCCGACGTTTCGAGCCCACTCCGGCTCCTCCTCAGGGACTGAAATGGAAAGCATGTTTAGCCTCCTTATATACCCATCCCTCTACCCATCCCTCCTCTCTCGACCACCAAACCCTCTCCCCTTTACCAATTTCCCCTTACAACTTAAATTAATAAAGAATGATAAATGTTATCTAATTTACTCGACTCTATCATTAAATTAACATTATTTCGATTCCTTAGAATGTGGATACTCTCAAAACACACCCTCTTATATT
>UELU01144596.1:10252-26246 GCA_900490025.1 Megastigmus dorsalis
GCCTCCGGCGCTGCAAGAGAGAGCGAGAGAGAGAGAGAAAGAGAGAGAGAGAGAGAGAGAGAGAGAGAGAAGAACCGTTCGCTGAACGAACTCGTTAGTGAATTTAACATCAGCTCCGGTAAGTAGCACCGCCTTACTATCTCGGCCATATCAAATGCATCGGGCGTGAGAAACGAAATTATTTTTCGCTCTTCTGCTGCCTCTCAATTTGTTTGGCCAAGGCTAATTACCAGAAATATTCGCCAGAAGCGAAACGCTATTAATTGCGTTAGCGTACGTTTCAGCGATATCGGAGATAAATTTGTGGCCCATTCAATCGGGCATATGTCGTATATACACTCGCATTGAAGCGTTTTATTGGTCATTTTTTAATATTCGAATCAGAGTGAATTCTGCGTGACTCGGGATTTTTAGTTGGCGGCTTTTACATCATTAGTAGTATAATTGAACTATAGTCCCCATTGAAACGTTCGTGCAGCTTTGAAGGACGTGGTTACGTATTTTTACGTTATACAAAAAAACAGTACACAAATGTAATTCAGGATATATATATATATATATATATATATACGAGAGACTGTAAAAATACAATGCATAAGAATTTTTTATAGTACCTCATTGAACTGTAGTAGCATTTTTATAGCCCAATTTGAAACATTAAAGAATAATGGGCATAATAATGCTCGTGACAACCATGATAAAAGGTTCAAGTGCATCATTAATAGCTGCGATATAATTTAAAAAATATAATAAACGTATTGGAAATAATTATAAAGCGAAAAAAACTTTTCAGCAGCTGTGTATAGGTTATTGAGTAACTGAATTATCTTTTATTAAAAATTGAACATTATCATAGGTAGTATATAATCAATTATATATAGACTTAGACGATGTCTGACTGTACTTGGAACTCTTCTACTAATTTACGTCCATATAATAGATTATGTATGCAAGTCTATCCATAATATTAATTTTTAAACTTTTAATAAGGACCCCGTTCCAATTTCAAAATCTGATTTATTGGAAAATGTTTCTGTTTTCATGTCTATAAAATTAAACATTACAAGGTCTATCATTAGCGGCCCATATGTATCCATAGGTGTATAATTATCAATTAAAATAAAGTAAAATGAAGAAACGCCTAATCAGAAATAATATACCAATTCGTAGCTTGTTACTGAAAAATTTGCACCGTTAGAATCAAGTGCGGCACTGAGGGGGCAAAAAAAAAGTGAGCGAGTGGCCTTACAAAAAAAAGTCAGCGAGGATCCTTCTAAAATTCATCGAGAGTAGTGTGTACGTGACGGCAGTGTGTAAAAACGTTGGGGCGCATCGTCGAGGCTGGTATATATTTGGAGTTGAGGACGGTGGTCGCGTTAATTAGGCGAGTTTTGAAGAATCAGCAGCAGCAGCAGCAGCAGCAGAGAGTAGATGAGGAGGCCCGCCGCGCGCGCGCGCATCGACGTCGAGGTATAGGAGAATAGAGGACACGTCGTTCCCACATCTCGGCGGGCGCGCTTACATGCACAATGGAGGAGAAAGAATACGAAAGGCGGAGGAGAGCGAGTGAGTCCATATGCTCTCCTCTTCTTCCCGCGTACACACTCGCCTCTATGCATCTACACTCCCGGTTTCCTCGTCAATGTATACATACACGAGTATACTTCTGTACTGCTCCCGCGCATCATTTTGCGCTCGGTCCACACACGTACGCTTTACTCCGCTGCAGCGTGCGCGCGTCAGCACCCATTTTTTTTTTTTTTTTTTTTTTCATAACTTTACAAACCCGTCGCTCTGCTTTTCAATTTCAACGTTCGTTTTTTAGTATTTTGACGCATAGGGATTTTGAGCGATGAGAATTTTCGTTTTCTTTTTTTACAGTGCGTTCTAATTTGAGGTTTAAACTTAATTCAATTTTCACCTGCCAGAGTTTATTTTTATATAATTTCAATGGCATTAGTTCGTTTTGGAAATGTGCATTTATATGAACAAGTCGAAGGCTTGGTTCATTAAAACTGATCGATGTTCACATCGGAACTCTTCTCCCGCCCTCCAAACAGTCGTTACAAGTATATATAAACGAGTATCCAGCTCGTAGCGATAGACAAAGGGAATCGAGATATAGCCGCGGTAGCAGCAGTAACATCAGTAACAGCAGTAAGTATAGCTGTAAGTATAGCAGTAGTAGCACTGAGAGTTTTGAGAGGAGCTGCACGTAAGCTTGGAAAATATATATGGAGTATGGGATGCGCGAGCGAGCGAGAGCAGTGAAGGTTTGAAAGAAAATATACCGATAACCGGGGGATCGTTAGAGGGGTCGCAAACGAGTTCGGCTGCAGCAACAGCAGCGGTAGCAACGGTAAGGTGCATGCGGCGAGCGCCTTGAAGCAACCTAATGGGTGTACGGCTGAAACGGTTATTCAGATAGTTACACCGGACAATTACCCAGTAAATTCAGAAGCTTTTTCTTACAGCTTGTTTACATGACCCGGTACTTAACTCGCCTATACACAGTGTTGTGTGTATGCAGTGTTTGTAAGCAGTGTGTGTATTCTTCACCGCGATAAAAACATAAAGGACCGGGGGGGAGGGTAAACAATATGATATTATGTTTCAAGGTAAAACACACGCGGAATAAGGCATAATTCTGACGACGATTATACGAGCTTAATTATAATAGCTCGCGAGCAAAATGGATAATTTATAGCGTCTGTAAACGATTCATGTGCAAAGTGCAGTCTTGGCAGCCAACTGTATTATATATATATATTACTTGTGTGAGTATGTGTTTGATAGGCTTCTTTGCACTGAGACTTCGCTGTTTTCTGGAAATGTAGCACATTTATTCTTCTAAGATTTTATATAACAACAAAAAAAATGTCTGCATCACTGCGATCCATGACACGAATATACCGTTTAGATTCTGGGAAGGAGCCAGAACTTGGTAAAAAAAAACCTTATATCCCCGTGTATCCCGGAACAGTCATTAAACAAAAAAATAATCGCTTACATATGCCGCAATTTGTTCCTCCATACCTCTCTATATTAAAACTTCCTAAATACCTACGCACAGTCCAAGTCCACGCACACAAACCAAAAAAAAACAAGCATTACTAACTGTACAGTTAGGCGAGGAGAGGAGAAGAAGAAGAAGAAGAAGAAAGAATCGTTTAAAAGCTGCAAATGCCATATATAAAGCACGGCAAAAAAGACCTCGAATCTCTTCTATATAGTCGGCAGGAGTTATTACTCCCCACACGGTATAAAACAGCTCCGCGAACGCGCAACCCGAGCATTCTTTCAAAGTTCCCTTTCGCATCGAATAAGTGCGGGGCCGGTGTGTAACTATGCGTCTCTCTCTCTCTCTCTCTCTCTCTCTCTCTCTCTCCTGAGCGATCAGCACGGCGCGAGTGCAGCAACACGGCTCGTTGTGTATAGGTACAAGCCGCATCGGGACCCTCGTCGTATAACAGGATTCCGTCGATTAGAGCCCGGCCTGTCGGCGGTGCGGCGAGCGCGCGCGCGAGAGAGAGACATACCCCGAGTAGTCTATACGAAACGCCTCGTCACGAGGAGCCTCCGCCGAGGACGACGTCGACGACCTACGTATATATACGTGTATATACACGTGTTGGCCGTTGGGTGTGTAAGACTGGCGCCGAGTAGGAAAAAGCAGCGTCGCGCCGCGATTCTGCGCCGCGATGCCCGCAATTTATCATGCCGTCCGCGAGTCTGTATACGCTCGAGACTCCCAAGTTCAGGGTACGTTGAAAGGGAAAAGTGCATTTTGCCGTTGACGGTGTGTGTGTGTGTGCGTCTATGTCTGTATGTGCTGGCGTTGCGGTAGTGAGCGAATTATTTTGAGTGCTCGATGCCCAGACTCTCGGGATTACACGGACGTTTTTGCAGATTCAATTTCTATCGCTATGGATTTGAACGATGCTATATATAAGAGCTGCCGCTCGATGCGGCGAATCATGGATAAAATGTGCAGACTTGTCTATCCGTGTAGATTCAAAGTTACGATCGTTGGGATGAAGCAAAAAATGATTAGCTAAGGAAGTTATTTGCAAAAACCACTCGTTTATGTATTTACCACTCAAGTTTTAAATAGTATTTTATGAATTTGAAAAAAAAGTATGGCATAAATTTAGCTTAATATATCTGGTGAAAATCGAATCCATTCACTGACTAGGAAATGGCTAGCGTATCTAGAAATGGGTAAAAAATGAGCCAGATGGTTTTTTCCTTCTGTTGAAACGCCTTTTTCCCCATTAGTCGGGTATTTAATAGAGTAAAAATGGCTCAACGCCTAACCTCGAAATTTAAAATCAGATATATACTGTTATTTTCGAGCTTGTGATGTAATACAATTACTGAAAATCTTAATTTATGCAATTGCAATATAGACACACTGGTTTTACATGCACAAGTAAAACGTTGAGTTAATTATTTAAATCTGTCTCGATTTATTTACGAACTAGATCAAATTTAGCTATAAAAGACATTAATCATCTTTAACGAAACTTAACCTAATTCGCCATGTTTATGAGTGAGCAAGACAGAATCTCAGTCAACCAAAAAAATTATGATATTAATTTACAAAGTATTATAAACGCATCTAAAGCTAAAGCTGCGATATAAACTAATTATCTCAATACATTGTTTTATATTTCAAGTACAATATATTACAGCAAAAAATCATTTTTGGGGTTAAATATCATTTGTGCCCATTCCATCGAATACCTAAATAAATCCGAAAAAAAGCGTTTCATCGCAAGGAAAGAAATAGCCAATATTGTCCTAGTCATTTACTACTTTCCTGACCATTTTAAAATATTTGAATTTCTACCAGGGATATATACCTCGTGAAATTTAAGCGGTCGATCGAAAGCATTTTCATTTCCCAGACACGTTTCCTTTCAGAAGTAAATTACGTTGTACTCTCTAGATATGAATCAGTGGAAAAGCACCGCCCGCATCTCTTATTTGATTAGGTTTGACGATTGAATCAGTGGCAAGACTGCAGCGGCTTAGCTGTAAATGCATTTCAGCTTTCTCTCAAATTGTTGAGCATCAATTCTTTCTCGAAATTAAACCGGCTGAGATGACTTTATTTGGTCCTGCTTTCTGATCATAGACTACCAAGAAGTTTCTTCTGAGATATTTACCCGATTTTACTTATAAACATTCAGCTACGATTATTTGGCAATTATTTTACAGTTTTATGGCTAAAAGTTCTGCAAAGTCAAATCGTATATAATCTATTCGATGCAGTGGAATGGAAATGATTTCTCCTAACAATTTATATATTATTCGATTAATTTTTCGTGAAATGTTAGATTTCAGTTGAAGAAAACAACACAGCTATGCTCGTTTTAAATTTATGAAGAAATGCCTATCGACTAGGTATATATAGGAAGAGAGCAGAATGTTTGAACGAAATGCCAAATCGATATGGCGTATACGTTTGGCTAATTATAGACTAGCATATATGAAAATTGATCAAGCGAAATTGAATGATCTATTTGTTCACTTGATTAACAATGCGTTTATACCGATGTAGCGAGTATTATATAAATATTGAGCGAAGAGAGACGAACGAGAAACTTAAAAAGTCCTATCGCAAATAGTGAAAAATGATATTTTCCGCGACGATGATTTACGATATGTTTACTGAACACTAAGTAATTAAATTTATAACATGTCCATTTGCTAAAGTTAATTATTAAATACAAATAAATGCTTTCATGCTTTTAAAAATGGTAATATAATTAATGTACCAAAGCATTAATTCAATAACTGTGTTTAAATTGAGGAAAATATAAATTTTTCCGCGTCAAACAACACAAGATAGAGTGGCGTCGATTGAAAACGTATCATTTGTTGTAGAGCAGTGCACGATTCCACGGTGAAAAATTTCGCGCATGTAATCAAGTTGGCTTGTGTATCGGGGCAAACTGGCCTATCCGGAGCTCCGCTCGCACTCTCGCCGCGTGTGTGTGTGTGCGTGTGTGTGTGTGTGTGTGTGTGTGTGTGCAGCACAAAAGAGAGGCGGATGCGCTTTCGAGCCGAAACGTGACCGAAGCGCACAAGCATCGCAAGCCATAGGGCAGCAGCAGCGAGTCGGTGCGCGAGACCTCGGTCAATCTTGCGATATCTGCATTATACGGTAGGTGCAGGCGCGCAAAATCGATCAGTGTGCACCTCGAAAATAGCGTAGCGATCGTGAAGAGAATCGCTATTTTCTAGTCTCTTGCCTTTAAAGTGAATATTGCGTTGGGAGGAAATGTCTTTTGTGTGTACTTTTAGACCATTATATTCTGTTTTGGCTACATGTACCTGTAGAAATTTTCTAAACAGCGCAGTTAGAGCGGAACTATACTTCAGAGAATGACTGCTGTCGGCGATTTACGCTCGTGATGTACTCTTTAAACGATATGTTGAAGGAGGGAATAGGGGACAATCCGCTGATCCCTTTATTGGACATACACCAGTTATATGTGGTGGTATAGCCTCATCGAAGTCATAAAACTATTTCAATAAATTAAATGGGAAAAGCTTTAAATCCAAGCCAAGCGAATAGAATGTTAAAGTCCTTAAAACTTTTACTCAAATAATATTTAGAAAGGATTATTCGGATCGGATCCATTGTAATTTATTAAATGGAAGCTAGAGAGGGCGGAAAAATTTCATTGTAATAAAATGTGTTATCTTTAAAATGTAGCGGTATATTTGCTTTCCATCAGCTGCTACATACGCGCATATAGTAATTAAAGCTTTTTCATCGCGATAAGTGTATATAGCGTGCGTCGAGTGCGCACACATTGCTGCGCATACACAGACATACGCTGAAATAATAATGAGAGTATCAAATTTTCGCATTAGCAAGCCTACGAAGAGCCTTGTCGAAAGCGTGCTCGAATTTTCCAATATTTAATATTTGCATTATAGTTACACGCGCGTGCAACACCTCATCTCTCTCTACCCATCGCATCATTACTCGTACACTTATTTTATTTCAAATCAAGATACATCGGTGTACACCAATACCTCGTAATTGAACCTCCCGCTTCGAATTCCCTCCTGTACCACATCAGGTCTGCACAAAAAACATGACCCCGTTACTTCTTGGCCTCGCGCACACTTTTTGCCGAGAAAACAAAAAACGAGTATACCTCTGCTGGGAGGGGGAAAAAAAGATCGAAACAGCAGCAGCAGCAGCAGCAGCAGCACGGCCGCTCACCTCTCTCCGACGTGCGTAAGCACGGAAGCGCTTTAATTGCGTTTTAATTAAAGACCGTGTGCGGGTATAGCTGGCTGTGCAAAAGCAGTGGGAGCTCAAACGATGCGGGAGTTCAGAGAGAGAGAGAGAGAAGAGTAGGCGCTCAGAGGGAAGAATCGCTGTAGGTGGGCGTTCAAACGGCGGCAGCCGCGCGCGGGGGCATTTTGCGGCGTTCGCTGCATCTTTGCGAGCGCGATATCCTTGCAGGCGGTCGCGGCCAAAAGGAAAAAGACTCGCGGCTATGGAGAAGGGAACGGAAAAAAGCTGGCTGCACGAAGAGAGAGGGAGGGAAAATGCAAGCGCGATATTCGAGCCGCGAGCCGCGCTCGACACGCGATCCTCCGAGACGAGATTTCATTTCGCTCGATATATATATTGCGAATGCGCGCGCGCACGTGTATATTATAACAGTTTCTATGGCCTGCATATAGAATGTACTTTTTTTTTTTCGAAATCGAAGAAAGTCCGTTTGCTGACCTGCTTCGCTCGTGTTTCAGCTTGTTTCAACGTCCTTCTCTCTCTCTCTCTCTGTCTTTTTCTCTGTGCGCTGTATTTTTTTTTAACGGTGCATCGATGATTTATGCTAGGTAATATACCGAATCGGTGTGTTCCTGGATAGTTGTTGGAGCATGTTTATGGTATAGATACACGAGAGAGGAGAGAGTTTCTAAAAGTTTTTTTATGGACGCCGCGAGTGAAAATGTTCTCTCGGACTCCGATAATGCGGCGAAATGTTTGCTGGCTTTTATTTCGAAGCTTCAGTTTGCCAACTACCATGATAACTATATATACATGCTTTTTTTCCCTCGGTTTTCTTAACTTTTACACGCGAGATGAATCTTTTAATGGGTTTAATTTGAAAGATCGATTACTTTTACTCACGAGCTCACTGCTTCTACGTCCTTTAACTTTATAACATTTGAATTTTCTTCGCAGTAGCAATTTATGAGATTCGCACGAGAGTATCAGCTATTCTTGGGCTGAAAATTCAATGAATATGGTTCTATGACGTATAAAGTGCTCATGTAAAATACATAC
Source organism: Megastigmus dorsalis (assembly GCA_900490025.1). NCBI lineage: Eukaryota > Metazoa > Arthropoda > Insecta > Hymenoptera > Megastigmidae > Megastigmus > Megastigmus dorsalis. The sequence continues at coordinate 18,576 of UELU01144596.1, forward strand.
ATGAAAATCTGACTTAGGGCTCCGATTGGATGGAAGCGCTTTTTCACACTAAAATTACATTTCACATTGTGCTTATGAAAAGTATATTGTTTTCAAAGATCGTTAGGAATACATTTTTTAATATATAAAATTAAATCGTGTGTGCTGCACTACTTGGAAAGATCAATTCAATTTTGTGTTTTTTTTTTTTTATATAAAATTTTATTAAAAGAAAAATACTTAGATTACCGCCAAGAAACTGACCGTATAACGTAACAAGATGAATGCAGCATAAAGCAGGCGCAAAAGATCTTTATTCTCATCATAAATATCCATAATTTGCTTTCACCGTTACTTCATTGTAACACTAAACCTATATGCACTTCTCCGCATCGTATCCGATAAAAACGCTCCGCGCACGCGGTCGTTTATTACTAGGGGAAAATTTTCATGCATCCTCTCGCCTTCATCTATAATTCCTCGCGTAATTAAATTGCCTTTAACTTTTGAAAAAAAGAAAAAAACCAAGAGAGAAAAGCCCGACGCACCCGCAATATCCATTCCGCGCGAAAAGGAAAAAGAAGAAACAGCACCGCCGCGAATAGAAAGCAAGACAGACGGGAAGCTGCGCGCGTATATGCGCCAGAGATCGTAAATTGAAACGAGCGACTATTACTACCTTTTGATACGACGGCGACGGCGGCGAACCAAGCCACTGCCGCATATCTATACGCGCTTGTGTCATAAGAATTTACTCGACTCGCTAAAATTGCGATTGTTCGCTGCGGCGCTCTCTTCCCTCCCGCTTCCCTTCCCAATTCGAAAATAAACTCTTATTATAGGATTGATGTTTTACTGTATATAAAGTTCCTGTATATACCTATGCGCACATCGACTTGTATCCGTGGAAACGCATTGCGAAACTCGACTAGATCGATAAACTTATTAATCGATGTAAACAAAGTGTGCGACGGGAACTTGCATAGAATCTGGAAAAAAAACGTTCCTCGCAGAGCCTATACAGGTTCATATTTTCTGATATATAAGAGCGACTTATGCGCTGAGAAAGATTTTTGTTACTCCAAGACAGATAAGGTGTAACCGTTCCCTTTATACACGATTGCAGGCCACTGGTCGTGAAAGTAAGAATTGCAGCCGCTTCGCGAGCGCATAACTGCTCTTAAAATATCCAATGCGAATAGAAATTTTTGCCATGCCCCGAGCACGCGTAACTCAACGGGCAGTCGTATACTAATGTCCCGCGCAACCAACAACAAAAAAACAATAAAATTATACATTCTCGGCAATTCGTTCGCTTGGACGATTGGATGGGAAAAATATTTCCCGGTAATGGATTTTTCTCGCTCCTCAATTATACCGCGGTTAAAACTAGCTCTCGAATGAATTATCATTTTTGTGTGCACCATTAGCTCGCGAAAGGCTATTGGTATCCATTCGCTTTGGCAGAAGCACTTGATTCGGAAGCGTATGAAGAATGAAGGAAAACTTCACCTGATGCAAATAGCTCGGGATGACCCACAGCTGATGGTTGGCGAAAAGAGTGTCGCGCGCGGGGAATGCGGCGGCGGTGGTGATCGCATTATATATATAAAACTGTCTGGCTCGAGAGAGAGAGAGAGAGAGAGAGAGAGAGAGAGACTCGGTTGGTGCGCGTCGGCCGCGCGCCGATGCTGAACTAATGACAACTTAATCGCATGACTGAGGTGCTGTATGCGCGTGTACCGCGGCGGCTGCATTCTGCGGCATGTCTCGCGCGCGCTCCAAGGCCCAAGTCCGCGTTCCTGCGCCTCGTCGTATAGTCGGGCATGGCCGCTCGCCCCTGCCTCCTCCTTCGCCTCCCCCCCCGGGGGGTCACCAGTCCGTGCTCGAGCTGTATAGCATCCGCTTCCGCGCGAGCGTCTCCTCGTGGCTCTCGGCCCGAGGCTCCGGTATTAATTTGACCTAATTACCTACAATTAGCGTTCTTTAAGCAGGAGGAGGTCGGCCGGGAGACGACGAGCGCGGATTATGTCATAGTTGTACGATGATGATGGCTTTTACGACTCGCGAGAGTTCTCCAATCGTTTTGAAATTTTCGATTTTAATGGATCGCAGAGGTCCGCTCAATTTGTCGATGCGTCAGCTATTTTCCTGGTTAACCGCCTGTGCGTGGGAGTTGTAGCTTTGTGTAAAGTTCGCCTTTTCTTTATTAAGTGATTCTTAATGGTTTTAGAGATATATTCCCAGCGGTCTATCTTCGATGCTATATAATTACTATTTATCGGGGCATTAATTCTTAAACGTATTTTTATATATTTTTTATATTCCGGGTTGGGTTGCGTATTTTGGTATCCGTTAAATAGGCGAAGAAGGAAGATCGACTTTAAGGAACTGTAGATTGAGGAGTTGTCGTAGAGATAGGCTCCAATGTATAGTCTAAATGGTGAAAGATTACATTTAGATTTATCGTTTATTGTATGCATTATTCATCGGCATTGAAATGGTTGCGGATTGAATAATAAAAAGTTTCCTTTTTAATGCATAATTCAATAGATTTGAAGGATGATATTTGAAATCGGTAATGTATTCATTGCCTCAGTTTAATTTTTCTCTCCGCGTGTCAACTTATCATGCATACAATTACGATCCTTCGCTATATGAATCATGCAAAACCTATGTATACTTGTACAGTCTTTAGTGATATATCAAGTCTTAAATAAAAAGGTTCAACAATTTCCGAGGGAAAAAGTCCGAGCACACTTAAAAAAGTTGGCCTCGCGTGCGCGAAACTTGTGCGAAAGCCCCCCCAAAGTATTTCATCTCCCAACGCGCCTTTAAATTACTCAAAGCCAATTTCGGTCCTCGTCGCTATACTCCGAGGGTAAAATAACTCTTAATTTCGGCGCGCATATTGACTATACGGAAGCAAGTTTTAATCAAAATAGTTAACTTGGGAGAATCGCGCCTCCCTTCGCATACATACCCTTACCCATATCGCCGTTATAGGCTCGAAAAGGGACGAACCAGTTAGTCGGATTATATATAGGGGGGATGAACGGGTCAAAAGAGAAAAAGTGAGAGAGGGAGAGAGGCATAGAGAGAGTGAGAGAGAGTGAGAGAGAGAGAGAGAGAGAGAGAGAGAGTTTAGAGGGGTGCACGAAAGTGGGTAAACAGTCATTTTTTTTTTTTTTTACGACTAAATAGCACCAATAATTCAGGGAGACACTTGGGAAATCCACGCCGGTGACATATCCCACAAGCTATTTTTGTTTGGTTGCGGCTCGAGTCCTCGGTCTACCCAAAGAGAACTTGAGTTCTGCAAATCGTAATTGCTCGCGAAACCTTGAAAACATTTTTGAATAAAGATAATACAATTAAATCGTTTGATGATTTTTTAACTAACTTGCAAACAGATGACTAGGGATGCGGATCCTGGATTACCTTGAAACTCTCAGACATTACTTTAGTAATGTCAAGCTAATGAAGGTCTCATTACTTTTTGTAATAATAAAAATAATGGGACTCCCGTGTATCAGCGTTTTATTGATAGGCCCTGCAGGTAATCAAAATATTGACCAATTCATATTGATCTTACGCATTAGTATATATATATATACTACAAAAGTTAATATAATATTCAATAAAATCCCGGTACTCGAGTCTCATTATTTTGCATAAAATGTAATTCCTGAAAGTTTCAAGAAAATCCTGGACCCGCATGTCTGCGGCCATCACCACGTTATAGTTTTAAAAGTATTACCCCATTAAATCCAAAAGAATAGTGCCAAAAGTTACTTTCTATTAGATCAAAATCTGGAAAAAACCGAGGTTTAATTTTAATTTGTCACTTGTTTAAAATTAGAGAGTTCAAGTCTGAGTAAACTTTCTTTAACCGCAATACTGTCAAAACTTACTAATGAAGCTATATGTGATTTAAAAAAAAATACTGTTTCCTGCGGAAACTTAGAAAATGTAGTTAGAACTGCAGAGAAGAATAAGTACATATTATATCTCTATAATGAGAAGATAAAGATCGCGGATTATTGCAACACAGTATATATACACGGCACTATAACGTATTCATCAGATGTATACAAACGATACATTTCATGTGATTAGATTCATCGAAAGAGCAGCAGCAGCAGCCAGATAATCAATTTTACGAGCCGTCGCGACGACGCGCATCTCCGTTTTATATCGCGAGGTGTGCGCAGACCCCGCGGATCCGCTCTTTCCTCTCGTTCCTCTTTCTCTCGCTTCTCTCTCGCTCTTCTCTCCTACCGACCCTCTCTTTCCCATAGACGCACACCTGGCAAATTTATTGTCTTTGCGGCTCGTGAATTCGCGACAATGGGAATAACCGCAGCTAGTTTCGCACGCTCGCCTCACTGGGTTACCGTGCCGGCGGCCACATTCCCATATGTGTACGGCTGATTTCTTAATTGGCCTTTCCTCGTTCTCCCGCCTTGTATACACGCAGACGATGTGGATGCGCGAGAGAGGAGATGCTGAGGACCAACAATTCACGCGACTACTCGTGAAATTTCTATTTTTTTTTTATTTTTTTTTTTTGTTATTTTGCAAGCATTTCTAAGCAGGTGTGAAATTTCTGGCCTTCGCTACACGAAAAAAAGTAGGACTGAGCCTCGGTGAATATTTCATTCGATCGTTACAGCTGCGCCAGTGTAAAGGACGATCGATTTTTCAGACTACTACGGCAGCAGGTGGAAAAAGAGTATCTCATTATTTTATAATTACTTTCTTTTTCCTCATTTTTTCATTATGCTGACTATATATCAAATGATATTGCACGCAAATGACATTCATGGCACGTAATAATCTGTTTCAAAGTCTCTAAAACACATGCAATACGCTAGACATCGACAATTAAAAAAAAATGTGGATCTAAGATTTTGGAAGTAGTCCTCAGTGCAGGTTATACTACTATACTTTGCCGGATTTCACTCAAGAACTTGTTAGTTTTTTTCAAAAGCTCACGAAAGTTCGTCATTAAATTTTCAACGAGTTAACTTTATATGCTAAAATGAATTATTACTAAAGTTTCTTTGATTATTAACTTACTTTCCAGACTTTGCCGTAACGTTAATGCCTTCATATTAATTTCTCAAAAGTTTTGACTTTCATGCGTAAGCTGATACAATTTTACGGTTTCATCGCTATTCTATAAGCACATATATTAGGTTTGTTAAAAGATAGTGTTGATGCTCACCTTAACTGCACGGCGCGATTGTCAATCGAAGTTCCATGATCACAGCTCGGCTTGGTCCTTTCTGAAACAACCAAAAAGCAAACAGAATCGTTAATTCGACAGTTCAATTCGATTAATCCGTGTATATGCATTCGAAAATTTCCTCGCATCAATCATTCATCCTTGTTTTCAATGAGAATTTAATCATTAACGGATCGATTAATTCTGCTTGTAGTTCAAAAGGTAGATTACTTCAACGAATAATGATTGTTCGCACTTATTTATATAATGCAAATGAATCCATAAAAGCGCAATTTCCTTTTGCACCACTACAGAGAATTAATAATAATAATTATGACAAATTATGTGCATGAAATTTGATTTGAATCGCTGCCAATATTAATTTCTACGATACTACTTTCGCAGTAATTTATACCGTTGCACTGAATAAATAAATAGCTCAAAAACTCAAAGAGTCTAAAAATGTCAAACGAAACACCAGAACGGCAAACTCCACCAATTAATTTTCCATCCCTTGATCTACCTTTTTCCCCCTAAAAGAAACAAAGCGCTAAATCTCGGCTATTTGTTTAGCCGATTGCGCTGTATAAAAAAGAAAAATCAAATGTACACACACACACACAGTCGCTTTTGCTTTCAAACTTTACGCCGAGGCCGCGTTCGGTTATAAATTCGTGCGGCCGTGCAGTGCAGCTCTCGGGTATATACTCTAGCGTGGCGCATTCGCTAAGAAGAAAGAGGCCAGCGTGTATGTACACGTCATTTCGCGAAGCTGGAAAGAGACGAAGTATAGCTGCGAGAGAATGGAAGAGAGAGAAAGAGAGAAAGAGAGAGAGAGAGAGAGAGAGAGAGAAAGTGAAGGCGTAGCCATCCGTAGAATCCGCGAAAAACAAAGTCAAAACAAACGTCCAGAAATAAAGCGAAGCTCGTATACACAGAGAAGGCGGAGGAGGAGGAGGAGGAGGAGGAGGAGGAGGAGGAGGAGGAAGAGGAAGAGGAAAGGGAGGCTGCGAGAGAAAGGAGCTGCGCTCTCTCGGTGCGTCTTGCGCGTCTCGATTTACATAAATCCACGCGGGCCGCGTACATAGCGGAGCATTCTATTCCGTTGCCTGGGCGTTCGCGAATCGCTGATTCGCCGGAAGAGCTGAGAAAGGGGATCGAGGCAACGAGGGGGAGGAGAGGAGATTTCGGCACGATTGTATATGCTACACGGCAAATTTGCGCGGCTGCTGTTTCCGAGAGCCGTGGAATAGCGCCGCTGCCGCCGCCTCTGAATTACTCGGGAAATATATGTACAGACGGCCGACGAGAGGCAGCTCGGCGGAATATATGTATATATAACGCGCGAGGGATGAAGAAATTTCTAGCAACTTTCGGAAGGGCAGATGAATTTCGCTCTCCTGCAGCGGAGGAATCACTCTTCTCCGCGCCGGCGTCCCGACGCCTGTCTCTCTTTCCGCGCCTATTCGGACGTCTCGAATACACGAGAGATGATTTTTCGGACGGATATATACTGGGCAAAATTTCCGACATCTCCTATAGTTCTATACTGGAGGTATTTATAGTTATGACTGACCGAATTGTAGCGCTATGCTGAGTGAGTGAGTCGTAGTTCAACGTTATGTGTCGAAAACATTTTCTTATTATTTGAAATATACAGTTCCAAAGGCAAACTAATTATGAATAATTGCAAAAATATGTCTGTATTATCCATAGCAGTTAAACGTTTTTATAGAAGAGTAAAATCGAATAGCAGCTAAGCCCACGCGAGAAACTTAATATTCGTGATTAATATGTTATACATACATGTGTGTGTGTGTGTGTTAAAAATTTCATTATGATTCATTTACTGTTACAGCAATGAGAAAATATAAGTTGAATGAGTCATGGAGATTTTGTAAACTGTTAAATATTAATGCGCACGTTCTGCAAACATTTTTAGAATCTACTTCTTCACTGAGCACGAATTTGAGATAGTGAAGTATTTTTATCTACAAATTACACAAATACATTAGAGTGGTGTTACCTAAATTAACTTAAATAATATGTTTCAAAATGTTAATACCGTATCGCAACTTTATAGACGTGTACGTACAGGTACCAATCAGAATAGATAATATAAATTGCTCGATCAGCACGGAAGGGCATTTCCATTTGTGCATACAACTCGGTAAACAGACTGACAGAAGGCAGCAAAAAAATTGGTATAAAGAAGCTGCTATCGATGTTGTTGTGCAATTATGGGAAAAACTTCACTTCCTATTTCATTCGCGAAGGCACATATAGATATTAGTTTCTGTGCCGCATAGCGACGCCGGAAGCATGGACGCACACAACCGTTGCATTGCACTTTAATGATCCCCAATGTAGGCCATACGCATTTTCTCGCACTAAAAATACATATGCCAAGGCCAGAGCGCAATGCGTGCATTTTGACTTGCGCAACGACGATGACGAAGACG
>UELU01144596.1:33152-45628 GCA_900490025.1 Megastigmus dorsalis
ATTTCAGTTTGAACAGTTCTATCTAGCGAATACGTTTTTTTCATGTAAATGTAATTTAGACTGAGAGCAAGGTTTTTCGCGCAAAATTTTACATCCATGCAATATCTACAGTAATTGAAAGTTGAAAAAAGAAAACGCATTCGGTAAGATAGAACCTTTTCCAAACCAAAATTCGAGATATAGTCTTTTTTTAACTAAATATTTGAGATATATTCACTTCCCAAACTGAGAGAAACCTTTTCCACAGAGCTGACGATATATCTTCTTTCTCACGAAATTCAAGCGTTTTATTTAATAAATACAATCTGAAAGATGCCCTGATCGTATATACACACACCCTTGTAAACACGATACATTTGAAATGTATAAAAGTCCTATGTGTATATATATATAAGTATTGGTTTCTGCGTGAGTTGGGAATGAAACTCGATCGACAACAACAGGCGCGCAATGATATGTTGATGCGAAACTCTTAACGTCCCTCAAACTTTTCCAATATTTGAAATAAAAACGTATCTCTCGCACGCGCGTACTACTTTACTGCAGCAGCAGCAGCGAACTAGATTTAAAACAATTCATTGGCTGTGTGGCCAGAGTTCAAAAGCTCGCCTTTGCAGGAGAGAGAGAAAAAAAGAGAGAAAAGCACGTCATAAAAATTCATGCGTTGACCCAGTTTCGGTCCGTTCCATTGAAAAAGGAGAAAAAATAAAACAAAAGCTGCAGTTCCGCAAGGTGCATCGTCCGTGATCGCATCGGCAAATCGAGGTGCCGGAGCGAATTTGCATGCGGCACACGCGACGATCGAGGGAGGGCCGGCTGCCGTGAAAAAGAGGCACACAGCGCGCTTCTAATATCAGTTATTCCCAAAGGGATATATATATACACCGAAACTATTTGGCGGCTGGTGGGTCGCGGGGGCGCGCATCGATTTCGGATGCACCCACTACCGGGCGCGACCGGGCGCTTATGCGCTTGCGCCTCTCGCGGAACGCCCTCTCTCCCGATTTTTGAATTGGTAATCGGCTAATTAGCATTTCTCATTCGCTTGCAGCAGCCTAAAGAGAGAGAGAGAGGAAGCAGAGTCTCGGCGTCACAAAACACAATCGCTTTGTTCGTCGGAGAGGGACTCCTGCACACACACTCTCGAGCCGCCCCGCCTCTCTCGCCTACTCCCAGAGCCCAGCCCCGGGTATATAGGGTGCAAAGTTTAACGCGGGCCGCGGCGCGCGAATGCCGACGTCGTCAACTACAGACGAGACTATCGATCGGTAAAATATTTGCATCTAAAGTTTCGCACATGTATAGCCATGGGGACGTGCGAGCGTTCAAGTGTCACAAGTCTTGGAGCTGCTGCTGCTGAGGGAGATGACGCGCGAGAAGAGGCTCGAGCATACAGCGATATCGGGGAGTTGGGGGCGCGAATCTCTCTCGCGCCTCTCTCCTCCAACTCGCGCGCGACGCGCCTGCATTCTCAAAGTCTCGTCGCGCTCAAAAGTTAATCGCGCGCGCGGCTACCTATTCGGTATATAAAATTTCTCCACCGATCGAGTTATTCGAGCCATAGAAAATTAACATACATTGTTGCGCGAGTATTATAGCGATTCATTTGAAAGCTGCCTCGGCAGCACCAGCTTGACTCTTGAACTTTTATATATGCAAGACTGCACAGGCCACCGCGTGCCGAGGCCGCGTGCAGTCTCGCCTCCCCCTCTCTTTCTTATGCTAAATAGACGACGTTCCTATTATCGCTTTACCTAGAAACGAATCATAATATTTCTGCACTCTCTATATTTGCGTCGTACTTATTATCAAGCGAGGTTTCGCGTGCGATTAACGTTATTAACGTAATCATTATTCCCTTTCGAGTGCGCTAACCAAACCAAAGTATTGCACACGAATTTCTAAAAATTTTGCAAAGATTCAATGTAAAAGCGTTCTTTCGCGATATATATATATAAACTTCTCAGTACGAGTGGCTAAACTTAGTTCTGCCGAGCTAGCGCAGGAGAAAGAGAGAGAGAGAGAGAGTGAGAGGACTATCCTGTTTTTACAACATTGACTGCAGTACCGCGCGCGCACCGAAATTACTCGGCCGCGCCTTACTCTGCGCTACCGGCTTTAAATTAGTTTCTTAGAGCGGCGCGAGCGCTAGGAAAAATTGCAGATTTTTTGCCTTTATGCTTTTCCTATCGCTTCTTGCCTCACTTTCTCTCTCTTCTCTCTCTCTCTCTCTCTCTCTCTCTCCGCATCTTATATCTTGAAAATTAAATTGAACAGACAATTTTCTTATTACCCAACTTAAATTGTTCTCCCCCCACCCTTTTCCAAAGTTCAATTAATATTTTTATTACTATACTCTTTTCTCTTGCTTTTAATATTACCGCTTTTTAATTGGATACTAACTCGAGATAGATTATTGTGAATGATGAAATGTGTCAATAAGTATGTAACTTCTCAGAAGAGATTTCAATTATTGAGTTAGCGAGTTATTGAAATAACTTTGCTTTCGCGATATTTCAAGAATTTCAATTGCATTGAAATTTTATACTTCAATGAACAGGAAATATTCCTTTCATAGTATATTTCAGCAATGCATAAATTGTTACCATACAAAAACGTTAATACTTTATTCCAAAAAATATAACGAAATAATTACACTAAAAAATTCATCTTCATCAAATATTGAAATCCCAGGCCCACGCCTTTTTCGTTTTGGGACCCTTAATTGTAAAATTTACCGTTCGTGTGTATAAGTGAGTTATGCAGATCAATCATAAAATTATTAAGAGCACTAGGTACTTAAAGAACACGCGCCGATGTACAAAGTGCGTTGAGATGGCGAATCCATATAACAAAAATTTTACGCGCAAGAAAATTCGTAAGACGCTCGAGAAGCATAAATACAAAGATCTCTCTATTTCGTCACAAAGTTTTCTGATTCCATTTATGGAAATCTTGAATACGTAATTCAATTTAACTTATGTATTTACTGTAACCCTATAAAATCGATGAAAACATTACGAGCTTGGCTGGCTTCTCTTCTGCTTCCCAAAGGGCTCGAGTTACGCTTTGTCTCGTGGAATAACATATAACTTTTAAAGTAGGATGTTGCGCTGAGAAATTTGTATATTTGAAAATCAAAATAAAAAGGATGCATTCAGCTCAAAGCTTTACGCTGAAATAGGTATATAACAAATGACATTTATATTCTGCAGTACAGTTATTTAGCTTGGTATTGTTGCAAACTACAGAATTTTACAATGTTTTTCCAAAAAATTAACAGGAATATAGAAACGCAATTTGAAATGCAAAAATATATCACTAAACTTGTTGATTTATGATGCATATAAGTGACGCCTTAGTTGTAGTAACGTTTCCGGTCTATTCTCATGAAGAAGCATCACACGACACAGTCGCGCCCGTCGACTCGCAAAAGTGAGTGTACATTTTTCATTTTTTCCGAAAGTACCATTGTCGAAAAAAATTCACTGTCACTGCGTAACTTTACACATAAAAGGAAAATTCCGCGCAAGAAAGCTGTCATCGTATAAATTTTAAGATTATACTGCCTCAAAACCATAACTCATCGTGTATCTCATTCGGAAACACAAAAATATCATAACACTAAACCCAAATTTGATGTTAAACGGGGACCGCGTATAGAGAGAGAGTCGTAACAATGACGGCGTAAAAAAAAACAAGACGAAAAATTAAATAAAGAACAGAGCAGCGGACGAGTATAAGAGAAACAGTAGCTGTGCGCCGAAAAAAAAAAGAAACGGTTCTATAAAAGCCGACGTTTCCTCGTTACTCTACGTCTAGATAACAGCGCGTGACACGATTTTTTTGTCCTCCAACGCAGCAGAAGCAGCGGAGTATAGGGCTCTGCATTTAAAAAGATCTTTTACTCCAGGAGCCGAGAAAGAGAGAGGCATAAGCGAGTGAGCAAAGGAGTCTGCCACCGCCGCTACTGCTGCAATTCTTCCGAAGGACGCGTCGAAAGCTTAATTAGCCCAATTAAAAGCGTCTTGGATATAGGCAGAGTTAGGAGAGAAGTAAGGGCGGTGTGGATATATAGGACTTTACTTTAATTAGGAAATATCCTTTCGGCGCGTTAATCGTGCTGGAGACTGCGGACAGACCCAAGATTACCGACTGACGTCTGCGCGCAGCTGCTACCGGCTGCTGCTGCTGCTGCACTATGCGCACCCACAAATTGGGCACTTTTTCCCGGGAAGCGGACCACGCGATGCAGCAGCGCGCACTTCTGCAGCCGTAGCCCCCTTTCTTCTCAGTTTGGCGCTCTTGTATTCGCGCGGTGCTTTTCGGAAATCTAAAAAAGCTCGGCTGGCAGCGGCTTTTTCTCTCTCCTGTTATAAGAGCATTTAATTAGCTAAAAGTGGAGCGGGCACTCTTCTTTGATCGTTCACCGCTGGACCCGGATATAATCCAGTTTACCGCGGAAAACGTCAGACGCACGCGAACAAAAGATTACTTGACGGCCATTCCTGTTGTACCGAACTGTACATACATAAGTGGAACGAAATGAATATAGTCGACAAAACCACTTATCGGATAGTAAAGTATCCTTTGCTGTGCGGGAGGAAATAGAATTCAGTTGCGGAGAGAAAATGCGCGATAAAAGCGAATTTATATTTTCCGCATCGGGCCGCAATCATTCGAATTTCATAACAATTGTGGTCAGCGATTGAAACAATAGCAATAGACATACATTTGTACAAATACGCCACAGTAGGTTTAGAGGTTCATATATACACTGTTTTATGGGCCCAAGTTATTATCCATTCTCGAATTGCTATTATTATACCTACGTAAAATTCGATGTGAATTAATCGAATCCTTGGAACCAGAAGCACCGCGCAACTATAATAAAATACTGCGAAAACAGATATCTTACAGATCTGCTGGTCAGCGAGTTTCCCCTCCCCCAATGCTTCGTCATACATTCTCGCGAAGCGACCTCGCGGATCAACTTTCAAAAACCGAAAGCAATTTTTAAGCAATCCGCGGCAATAAAACCTGCGCGCACGCAACTCGCGCACGTCTCGTTATATATGTATATACGTATATCCCGAAGCTCGGCTATTCGCCTCGCGCGTGGGCGTGAAATTTTCAATTCATCCGCCATATTGCGTCAGAGACAAGGCGCACACATACACACACGAGAACGGCGCACGCGACGCGTCGAATAAAACAGCCGCGAAAAATAACAATGACGAGCGGCGGCCAGTGTGAGAGAGACTCTCGGTATTAGCGGCCTACGCACCTGCGCCTCAACAACGGTTAGACGCACGCACGTCCTAACTTTCTACGCGGAGGGAAACGGAGAGAGAGAGCGAGAGAGAGAGAGAGAGAGAGAGAGAGAGAGAGAAAATGAGAAGGGAAACAGTCAAGCCATCGACGCGCCGAAAGGACAATTATCGTCAGTTCTTTGTGAAAGCATCCCGCGGCTGCAGCGTGCGTCACGCACAGGGGATTCATTGTAGACCTGCTCTCTCTCCCTTTACTTCCTCTTTCTCACTCTTTCTCTTTTCCTCTTTACTTGCCTTTCTCTCTCTCTCTCTCTCTCTTAACCTCGCCCTTTCTTTCCTTTACTTCTCTCTCTCTCTCTCTTTCTCTCGGTCGATCTCTCCCTTTCTCGTGCCCTTGCCTCTCTTCATTTTTAATTCCCCTCTAACAAAAGAAAAGAAGTCGTGCGCGCGCTCGAAATATCGCTAAAATGAATAGTAAAGCCGTTTTATGTTTTTGTATCAATTAATGGTGTGTGTGTGTGTGAGTAAGGTACGCGAACTTGGTCCTCTAATTAGTTCCTGAAAAGACTTCAAGTTTTAATTGTTCTTGAATAATTTTTTCCAGAGGTCTTTGGTAAATTGTACGAAAGATACTTTGTAATGTTAAACTCGCAGGAATTTTAGCCCTATGGGATATCGGGGAGAGTCTCAAAGGTATCTTTCTGCGGTACGTTTACTTTGGGCACTGTTATAATGTACCACAGCAAGTAAATGTATAATACTGAGTCAATATATACCAAAGACATGCCGAAAACTCCGAGGAATGATATTGACATTGTGTATTGTTCAGTGATAAAATTCATGTACATGACGTTAAATATTTAGATTGAAATTCTGTCAACGCGGTAGTAAATAAGTGACAAAATTGTCAAAAATACTGTTTGCGCGGGTCACAGAGAGAAATACTATAAGCAGACTTGCACAGTAACCATAGATATAGAAATATTGAGTTTAGAATATATTTTTTTGAGAAATCCTAGATATGATGGTTGCGAGATTTATACAAGGCCAGACAATAGCCGAAACACACATCAGCACGCGGGCGATTCGTATACATCTGCCATTGTGCGCGTATGGCTATAGACAGCAGTCGTAACACACGGCATCCGATTAAAATCACTGATACAGTTGGAAACTCTAGTTTACACACATCGGATTGATCCGCGGGCGCCCGGATATGCGCTCTCGTCGCGTGTTAATAAAAGAGCTTTATCTCGCAAGCGGCTCCCCCGATGCAATGTCGGGTTTCATCCAGCTATGCAGTCGACGGCGCGAGCAGTTTAGAAAACACGGCTTTATCCGCATAAATACGTTTGCGCCCAGCATCACATACATCCCGTAGAATATCCCTTGGCGACGCGCGCTTGTTAACCGACTAAACGCTCGCGTTCACGCACAAATCATGCGACGACGCGCGATATATATCCTGCGCAAAGGCATAAGACTTTCATCCTGCGCGCCTGAGGAAGTGTACGTACGCTGGCTGCCGTCGCGAGTGGCGGGAAAAAAAAGAGTTACGCATATTTTAACGACCTTTCCACGCGTCCGCGCCCAGTCAGCATATAATATATATATATATATATATACATATATAAATTTCAAAAGAGAGAACGAGGAAAAGAAAAAGCCCGAGCGCAGCAGCAGCAACAGTTACGCGTGTATACGGGAAACATTTTCCAACTGTTCATCTGCCTCCCTTTAATCTCCCTGTCCCATTCTCCCTCTCTCAGCTACACACGCAGACACGCGCGCGAAAATATATATATATATACATACATCCAGCAAACCGATCCAGCTACGCTGCACACGCCGGGATACACACTGCATGTGGTGGCGGCGGCGACGAGGAGGAGAGAGGAGGAGGAGGCTGACGTTGCACTTCCGCGTGTCGCGGCTCCGCGCAGAGCCAGACACACAGGCACAGGTGCAGCAGCTCGCGCGCGCGGGGAACCGCGGGCAGAGGAGGGAATCGCCCGATGCACATCCTATACGTGTACGTAACTGCGATGTACGCGTGTGCATGTATAGGAACAAGGGGTGCGACGCGTCGTCGTCGTCGTCGTCGTCGTCGTTAAATGCACCTCGACGAGTACGGAGCTCTGCGGTATAGAGCGCGCGCCGGCGAGACGACGTCGAGACACACAACGACGACACTGAGTGAGTGCGCCGCTGCGCAACCAAGGGAGGGAGAGAGAGAGAGGGAGCCAAAAGGGATGGAGAGAGAGGAGCTTTAAATTTGTATTTTAGCTATGGACTTTAGTGCGCGGCCACTCGTATATATACCTATATCCGCGCCGCTGCAGCTCTCTCCTCTCTCTCCTCTCTCTCTCTCCTCTCTATATATATACAGCACAATCGAATCGACTCGACTCGCGCGCTACGCCGCAATGCCCCAGCCATCATGGACGGATATATATTTTATTTATATATATGTCGCGGAATACTTCCGAGCTCTGCGTTGGATCATACTCGCTCGCTTTTTCGACGAGTAAATGTACGGACTGCGTGTAATGCAATGGCACTATAGTTTTGCGACTATAAACAAAAAGCTCCTGCAATTCTTATACTCAAATTGGTGTACGAATTTATTAAAATTTATCTATAATATTCCTCTATATACTATATTGCCAATAATATGGAATATGTATACCAGATGAAAATCTCTGCTTATAACGGAATGATAAAGACACAAATGGCACGATGTGTATAATAAGTAATAATCGAATGCGCCTGCTTGCATATTCGTAAAAACGATACACATGTTCCTGAGAGGCGCATTCTTTTCGATCCGTTTAACATGCATGTACATATACATATATCTAAGTATGGCTTGGATATCGGATTTTGATGGTGGAAATAAAAATCACTTTTTATCGCTGCGCACACGTTTACATACACCGATATGTAAACAAATGGGAGGATAATGTAGTGGCGTTCAAGAGTATTATGATCGCATTTATCTCTCGTGTGTTTACCGTCGGAACGGGGCCTGCACAGTAGCACCACTCCTGTACAAGAACACGGCGCAATTCCATCCCTTCTCTCTCTCTCTTTCTTGCGGTCGTTTCGCTCGCTCGTTTAGAGTCCTTCTCTCCTCCTTTACCAACCATTCCGTGCAGTTCCTTATTTCTTCGGCGCTGCAGCCTCCTGCCAAGTAGCCGCGATACTTTAACGACTGCACGCACTAGGAGAGAACGAGACGCACGGCAGAGAGACAGAGATAAGAGGGGAAGCGAACGGCCGCGCCGTTTCGTCGTCGCGGTCCACACGCGCACACAGGCGCGCGAGAGAGGCAGCGCCAGACGGCTGTCGTTCTTTGATTTAAAGCAGATATAAGAGTTGGGGCACCACTGCGCCACAGCGCCAGACGCGCTTTTATCTTCCACTCGCTCGCTCGACTCGACACTTTTACGTTGCGTATCTGGCGCGCAAGCGACCACACCGTATACCCACCCCCGGACCGCATCAGCCGCACCCACTGCGGACGTTTTCCTTTCGCCCCTTCTACTCCTCTTTTTCACTATTTTCTTTGTCTCCTCCTGTCCCCGCCGCCATCGCCGCCACCCGAGCGACTCGCAAGACTTTAGCAAACCTATCCAGCTCTAGGATTCTACAGCTGCACGTTTCGGGCTCTCGAAAAGTACACACACTCGCGCGGCCCCCGGATATCTGCAGTTGCGCGCATAAGGAAATTTGTACGCGAGGTGCGTACGCGGCTCGCGGACGTGGATGGGGAATATTCGAAGGGCGCGCGCACAGTTTGGTGCGACGGTAACGAGGAACGAAAGAAAAAGAGAAAGGATGAGGGAAGGTATGGACACGCGAGGAATCGCAAAACGCTGTAAGAGAGACGTGAGAGAGAACCGAGCACGAGAGAGAAATGGATGGATAACGAATGCGTATCGCGGGATACGGAAGAGTTGCTGTAGTGGCATTGTTGTTACCATCAGGGCCAACCGCCACAAGTTAAAAGGCAACCTTTTAGTCTAATGATATACCATTTCCCCAAGTATAATAAAGTGCTTGACGTGCGGCTTTAGCTCCCGGAAGCCCTGGGATTCGAACCACGCGACTATAGCTTCGGAAGAGCTATCTCAAAAAGTATTATATTCCCTTGCTAAGCTATAGAGGATTTCTACCTAATTCGCATCGCATTAAGAGATGAATTTTTTAACTTGTTTTATAAGCTTGCACGAGATATGGATGATGTACCAATTCAATTTGATTGGAAGAAGTGGCCATAAGGTAACTAGTTTTTAAATGTATGCAAATGTTCACTTGAAATGTTCACTCTGAAAATTTTTCATGCTGATTGCCAAACTGCTCCTAAGAGCTCATTAACATGTAAGTTAGTTTTACAAATTATATATCTACACTCGAAAAGTTGTCGGCGTTATCGACTCTTATTCCAAAACTCTTGAGCAACTTTAACTTTTTTACACGAAAGCAATCCGCTATGAGTATATCAAATTTCCCGCAAATGATCGCTGGCAGCTAATGCTGCTGGAATTTCAGAAATATATATATTTCCAACATGCAAGAGCCTGCAAGTATATATTAACGACTTTAAGCTATGCTTAACTATGTTAAACGTAATCTACGGAGCGCATGTGCCGCTGCTTGTCTCAGACAATGAGCTACAAACTGATCCATGTTTAATCCAGCACTAATCTACATTTAATCCAAATTCATGTATTCGCATATACGAACGAAAGTACCTCCGATTTGGACCTCCTCTAGATTAATAAATCCAGCGATTTAAGAGTAAGTCTCGTTGGTTCATATCATTTTATCAAATGTCCACTACATCGTGCTTGTGTTAGCTGCACGTATTCCAATGGACGTATAGAGTAAGCTGTCCACGTGAAATAGCACATAAAGTATGGCGTAGATATTCAAGTAGGATCCGGGTAAAGAATCGAAAAAGCATCAAGCAAAGTAACGCGAAAGCAAAAGAGAGAGCAGGTGCGCGACCGTTATACAAATAGAAATAGTTTAGTACGAAAACACGAATGAAAAGGAAATGGTGGAGAAGCGAATAAAAAGAAAAACCGCGCGAGTCGTGATGCGCGCGGCGGAAAGAAGGGGACAAAATAAAGCGTGGTCGGGAAAAAGTAATCAAGACATAAAATGACGGATTCGGATAATAAAAGAGGTAGGAGGAGGGGAAAAAACGGAAAAGTAAAATATTTCCGGGTTTTATGCGAGAGAGAGAGAGAGAGAGAGAGAGGGGGGGGAGCAGGAGAGATAGGTATAGCAGACGAGACAGATGATCGTCTGGCTGCGGCTGCAGGGAAGCTCATTCGACATTGTCGAGGTAGTTCTTCGTCTCGAAATTTGCGCCATTCAGAAAGAGAGTGAGGGAGAGAGAGGTCGCTGCTGCTTTTTCGACGATCGAGCGAGTATATGCTCCTGGTGCTCTCTATATATACTCGTATACGCGAGCTACTGCCGGCGCAAGTGGCCTTGTTTGTTTACAACGAGATCGGGGAGGGAAACGGAAGAGAGAGAGAGAGAGAGAGAGAGAGAGAGAGAGATGCGCACCACGGCGTCGTTGTTAGAGAGAACAGCTCGTGTGTGCAATGCTTTATGCATGTGCTTTAAGCGTCGAAGAGGTGAACGAACTTGGGCTTGGCTTTTCTCTCTCTCTCTCTCTCTCTCTCCCTCTCTCTTTCTTGTATAGTCGCGCGCGAGGTGGTGCACGCATTTGTGAAAGACCTAGAAGTGTCTCCCGGTTTCGGGATCGACGTATCAGCAGAAAAGAGACGGGACGACGATAAATAGTGCGCGAGTGGGGATTTGTGCGCATGCGCGGCTCGCGCGTGCAGCGCTTTTAAAAGAGTCGTCCCGAAAGATGAATGGGAAAGATTGTGAAAACAAGGCGAGATAGACATAGAGAGAGAGAGAGAGAGAGAGAGAGAGAGAGAGAGAGAGAGAGAGACTGGATGATATAGTATAGGGAAATAGGGAAAAGTAGGATAGATAAACAGAGCGATCGAGACGGTTCGGAGATACGCTCTGCTCGACTTTTTATAGGTCCAGCGACTCACGAGCGAGATGCGATATTTCGATATTATTCGTGCGTGCGAGCGTATCGGATTTCAGTGGATTGAGATTGAGACCGAAGGCAACTGTCTAACGCTCTGCGATATCGAGGCCAGCTGTTTTTTCCTTCTCTTTTTCTCTCTTTATTTCATATTTATCACTTTATTGTTTTATACAATCTTCCAAGCGATTATAATACGATGAAATATCCTACTTATTCATTGCAATCGTCATCTGAAAGTTCGAATCTTAAGTTAAAGCTGTTATTTTGATCGACGACTAAAGATTCTTTGTTACTAGCCATAAACTCTGAATAGCTGTACACGCTAAAGAGGAGGAAACAGTTTAGTCATCGTTTAGGCAGGATACTGCGGAGTAATGCACCATCACAGATGCGCTACTGTTTTATGAAGGTTTATATTCATACTGATATAGTGTTGCATATGATTTTAATGGTCTTCCACTGAATAAACTACATCGGTCATTAATCGATAACCTAACAATTAATTTGCACACTGATTATTATATTATTGATCAAATGATGAAAGAAATATATTCACTCCGATTACTATTCAATAGTATTTTCAAAGGACAATTCCCGATAACTTATACAAAGCGGAATAAATATCTATAGCCTGGTAAGTATAAAAGTGCAATAGCCACCAGTTGTTTTTTCTCCGTCATTTAAACACACAACGTAGAGAGGCATCGTCGTAAGTACCATTCGATGTCAGATTAAAGTAATAACTACGCATCGACGCATCCCGCAAACTAATTCGCCACATAGCACCGTATACCTCCAGTGCACGCGCGCGCAGCCGCCGTCCAATTCCGAAAGAATTAATCTCCTATTATATATAAGCTGCACTCATCCCGAGCGCCTCTGGACACTCGCTCATTATCTCTTCCATATATATACATATATATATATCTCGTCTCCCTTTTCGCTGCGGCGTGTCGCGGCTTTACCTCTGACCTTATTACTTGGGGAGGACAAGAAAAGCCGTCGTAGAACCTTAGCACAGAATGGGCATGCGCGCCGAGCCGACCGGCGGCGGTGGCAGCTCCTCTCCTTCTCTCGCACTATGACGTAGCTCGTACACGTACCTATATATATAT
>UELU01144597.1:5732-85684 GCA_900490025.1 Megastigmus dorsalis
TGGCCCCAATCATAGGCTCGCTTATTTCGCGGTTAATTGGTAACAAGTCGGCTGATGCAGAGTAATAATCAGATATGGAACGCGCTCGAAAAATGATCATCGTACCCAACCCGAGGAAACACTCAATAGGATTCAAACCGCGGGGGGACCTGCAGTGAGTGAACATTCGATACAGACATCTGGCGATAATTTGTCCAGATTGGATGAAGAAATACACGATATTTTATATTCGAAAAAAACACAAAACGAGCGTGAAAAATGTCTAAATTATTTACAAGTTTTGCGTAGATATTTGTTTTTTAAAGGAAACGAACGCAATAACGACCGAGACGCTGAACGCGAGTTGGATGAGATTGGTGCAACTTTATCATTGCTCACGGACGAGGATATTTTGGATAGCGTGCCCAAAACTTATGCTCGAAAAGCGAGACTTTTACTGCAACGTTGGAAAACAGTAGTGCCCGAGAGATTAAAGTGGGACAACGCTGGAACGATCTCGATAGACGGCCGAAAGATCGAGCGGTCAAATATCATTGAATTGGTTAATGGTGCTGTAAAAAAGGAAAACGACGACAATGACGAGGCACCCGTAGGACGAGTACAATTTTCAAAATTCATCAAAACATCGACTACACCTAATAATTTGATTGTTAATGTCAATGTTTTTAAGATTGTGCTAATACTGACAAAACCCTTAAATACAGCTAAACGACGTTTGAAGAACGCAGAGTTGTATGGAGAGCCGGTCACGGCTAGTTCCCCAAAGATAACGCGGAGCTCTAGGGCAGCGGCGGGTGTAGCAACGAAGTGGCTTCGAATGAAAATTTAATTTAAAGACATTATGAGTTACCGTAACCAAGATACTTACACGCTTCATAGGTCTGCACAGCGAAAATTTCAAAGACTGTACTTCAACGTGACAAACATTGACGATGTCTGGGAGTGTGATTTAATGCAACTGACGAACATAAAAGAGTACAACGAGGGATTGCTACCTACAAGTTGTCGTGGATGTACTTAGCAAATTTGCTTGGGTCGAGCCGCTTCGAATCAAGATCGCTGTCTGTTTAAAATCGGACAAAGGTAAAGAGTTTACGGGCTCGGCCTTTCAAGCTGTGCTAAAGAAGCACGATATTCGATTCCGAGTTACGCGAAATCCAGACATCAAAGCCGCTGCAGTAGAGAGACTGAATAGAACGATACGCAAACGTATGTGGCGATATTTCACCCACATGAACACTAAACGCTACATAGACGTTGGTGATAAAATTATACTCGCCTACAATCACGCCTTTTACAGTGGTATTAGAATGAAACCTGTTGACGTTAATCCGTACAATGCAATCACCGCGCGTGAGAATTTGTAAAAACGAGCTTTCACGCAGCAGAGTGGCAAAAAATGGTGCCTATCCTAGAGGCGACAAATAAATACAACGTCGACGATTACGTTCGCATCAGTCGAACTAGAAACACCTTTGAGAAGGGTTACGAAAAAAATTTCAACGAAGAAGTATTTAAGATTAAACGTGTTTCGAGAGGGCAAAACTTGTTCACATACATCTTGGCAGATTTGAACGACGAGGAAATCGACGGCTTTTTCTATACACAAGAATTGACTCTAGTGGGTAAAAAACGCATAACAGCCGAAGAAGGATTCAAAGTTGAGCGCGTTCTTCAGACAAAGGGACGCGGAACGAACAAACGAGTGCTTGTAAAGTGGCTGGGCTATCCGGAAAAGTTCAATTCCTGGATAAAAGCATCCGATCTGCAGACTATTTAAAACATGGATTATAACGATGATTTTTACCTTGCACTACCTAGCAACAGTAGCATGGCCTACTACATCGATAATACGACCAGCTGTTTTACAACTCATCTCTCGCGCGAGGTACGATTAAGCGGCGATTGGTGCGTCGGACTCGCGGAAATTTACGTGCCTTGTACAATCATGCATATAAATGACTCAGAGGCGTATTACACATTTATAGTAGGCAGTAAGGACGGTTGCAAATCATCCACGGATAACGAAATGAACAATTTTCAACATGGTGTTTATGACAGTGTAGAACAGCTGGCTGCGGAAATAAACAAGCCGCAAGGTATACACAATCATCAATTACTCGAACCGACACAGTTTCAAAAAGGATATTATACACTGCGGTGAACGTGCGAGTGCGAGCAACCACATTATACACGGTATAACGAAAAAATTAGACGTATACTCGAATTCGAGAGTAGCGTGCATCGGCAGACGGGTACGTTCGCCACTGCAAACGGAGCTATCGTACCCATAATAGGTAATAGACCGGCTTCGCTGTCGCGTGCTATACCCGATCAGCTGTACCTTTATACCGATGTGTACGAGCGGTATACTGTAGGCGACACTCAGGCTGCACTACTGCGCATCGTATCCTTAGATGGCTCGAAATATAAATTTGGCGCCAACGTTGTGAGGCATTTCGTGCCTATACACTACATCCCTCTATTGCATCAGACTATAACGATACAGCTTTCGCTCTATCGTTATAGATATAAGTACGGAAGCTTGTATCCGCCACCGAGTAGCGTTGCGCAAGTGGTTGCGATTTCATCATGCACGACGTCGGTGATGTGTTTTTTTTTGCCTGCATGGTGCATGCGGCGACGACTTAACCTCTGAATTTTGATTGTGAGATAATAGCAATAGCATTATATTTAAAGGTAGGTATATTATATTAATATTATATTAATAAATATATAAAAATAATTATTATTATTGCAGTTGTATATATTAGTATTTGGTTTTACTTATTCGCAGATGTCAAAAATTGAAGAAATTACAGTTCGATATAAAGAGATGGATCCGCTCATATTTCCATTAGAAAATGGAGTCCTGTCGCTGCAAATGTTGAAAAACATATTTTCTAATGCTGCAGAAAATATATAAAAGATAGCAAAAATATAAAAAAGCATAAAAGATGGAAAATACTATATTGTTGGCATAAAAAATGATTATCTACAAATCTTAAATGATGTTAATATTTATGATGTATATATTGATTCAACTTCAGGTAAAAATCTATAATTAATACTTTAGTACCCAAGTTGAAATTTCTTTATGTTAATAACTGTTAGAAACTTTTACTAACTGCTAGAATCTCTTAAAAACTGTTTATAACTATTTATAACTGTTATTATGTCTCCATCTCGACATTTTATATTAGTTATCAACAGTTATAAACAGTTTTTAACAGTTATTCACGAAACACATTTCCATTAGGGAAATATAAAAGATATTGTTGATAAGATATAAAAAAATTTAAATGTTTAACATAATTTAACAGATAATCTAAACACAGTATGTACAATGGGGAAAAAGAAAAGTATTGAGTTTCAAGATGGATTAGCTTGTTTACGGAAGGGATGTACAAGTGACATGAAAGAGGAAATGAAAAAAGAGGTACAAAAATACGCATATATGTTTTAGAGCGAAAGACCTAAAATTGGTAAAAAGAAAAAAACAGAAAAGACTATAGAGATAGGATGGAAACACCGTGACAATTTTACAGATAATTTTAAGCAAATGCAAAAACCAGTTGGTGGCAAAAGACGCTTGAAACTAGACCTTTCTTGTTCAAAAACGATTTGACAAAAAATCTTCGGTTTATTCAGGAAAATTTGATAATTCATATATATTTAATTTTATTCCTCCAGGAGAAACAAAAGAAGATTTTTGGAAATATTCAGTAAGCTTATATAATAAAGGAAGCAGAATGAATTTATACATACTAATAACATATGTAAAAGATAATATTAACAAAGAAGTACCAAAGTCAACCATCTCATCAATCCAAGATATTCCATCTTTAAGGACATTTATTTCAAAGTCAAACTGCAGTACAATTAAAAAACAACACAATTTGTACAACTAATGAAAAATCAAGTCTTAAAAGAAAGTCAGACGGTACTTCTCATTACAGTTCAATTGCAGAATCAAAAAAAAACTTTTCGATAAGAAGTCCACTCAAGAATAAAATAATAAATGTTGACGATATCAGTCTAACGATTCCGACTATAACTGAAATTCTAATTAAGGATTTAATATTCTCAGATAATGATAAGCTTGGCCGAGGAAGATTTGGAACAGTTGTAAAAGGTAGTTGGTCAGATACAGCAGTGGCTATAAAAACCATAGATATGGTTGGCTGTACTCTGAATGAAATAATAAAAGAAGTTGCTATTTTGAAACAAATCAGCCATGAAAATATTGTACAAATCATGGATGTATGTCATCATGAAATGGAATTTCATATTGTAATGGAATTAATTGATGGTAGCAATTTGAAAGACATTATACACAAGAGCAGTGTAAGATCAAAATTTAACTTAGATGACACAAAAAAAAATTTGGTAGATCAACAAATTTGCAAGGCAATTTCCTTTGTGCATCTTCATCCAAAACAGATTTTGCATAGAGACATATGATATGATGAAGGGCTCTGGTTCTAAAGTACGAATCTCTAAACGCAGGCGTCAGTCGAGAAAGTCACGCGTATCGAGTAACATTGCGCGAGTCGCTTCGCAGACAAAACGTAAACACGGTAAAAAGAAATGAGTAAAAACAGCTAGGAGAAGAACAGCCACCATCACCACCACCAATAGCAGAAATAAGAAAACTACATTTTTTAGAAATATAAACGATATTTTTGAGCCTAAATAATTTTTTCAAACATGTTGTTTCTACATACTCACTCGACGGAATGCATGTCTACCGAGCGGATATATTCACGCTTCCGGCAACACAGACATCGATAGAGAACAGCGCTTATTTAAATTACAAACCTGTATCGTCTTTCAGCGAGGAAGGCAACGCGCCCTTGGAGTTTGTAGTACCGAGCGCGAGTGAACATTACATAGATCTCGTGCACACTATGTTGTACACCCAGGCGAAAATCACTCCCGTTGATACAGACGTTGAAAATACTAAAGTTGCACCGATCAACAATTTTCTTCAATCAATGTTCAATCAAATTGATGTTTTTCTTAATCAAAAACTCGTCTCTCCAGCGAATAACGCGTACCCCTATAGAGCATATATCGAGTCGCTTCTCAATTACTCACCCGCGACTAAAGACTCACATTTGACCGCTAGCTTATGGTACAACGATACATATGATGCCTTCGATGCGCCTCCAAATGCTGCAGCACCACAACCAGTCAATCTAGACGCGGTCAAACGCCGCTACTTTTCGGAGGGTGGAAAAACATTCGACATGATCGGGCATCTGCACTGCGATGTGTTTAATCAAGATAAAATGCTAATCAACGATGTAGAAATGAGAGTTAGACTGGTCAGAAGCAAAGCGTTTTGCTTTGGATGCATCGGATAATGGTAGATTTAAAGTACATATAAAGGAAGCGACGCTCATCGTACGACGAGTTAAAATTAATCCAGGAGTCTTTCTAGCCCGCGCCAATGCACTAGCAAAAACTACGGCGAAATATCCAATCACTCATGTAGATGTGAAATCTTTCACTCTGCATGCAGGAATTCTCAGCGACTCCATCGATAATGCTATTCTCGGACAATTTATGAAAAGAATAATTATAGGTTTCGTTGACAATAAAGCCTTTAACGGCAATAGAGGCCTTAATCCATTTAACTTTCAAAATTTCTCAATTAATAACCTGTCGCTTTACGTCGATGGAATGCAGATACCCAATAGAGCATTGCAACCGCGTTTTACAGGTAATTCCGAGACTCTATGAAGTCGCGTTTCATACTCCATTCTCAGGTACAGGTATACATTTTCTTAACGAGGGTATTGGTATCAGCTGGTACAACTATTCAAGAGAGTATTATCTTACCGCGTTTGATCTAACACCCGATCTACGTGCACAATGTGCTACGCATTGGAATCTCATACGTTCGGGAAGTGTGCGAATAGAGGTAAGTTTTGAAAATTCTCTCGAATCGACTATAAATTGCAAAGCCTATGCAGAATACGATAACGTGCTGGAAATCGATTCGACTAGACAGATCGTAACGGATTTTAACGCATAGGCACTGGGTGGGGGTAAGAGTATAAGTCGACGAGACGTAGTCGATGGAGCATCAGTATCATTCGCACTTTCGACCAGTAACCAGTAATAGCATCAGTAGCACCAGCAGCGACAGAAGCGCCATCATCATGGATTACGCAATAGAGATTCAGAGCGTCAGAGACGCGAATAACCAATTTCTACCTAAAGCGCGTTCGGTAAAGTGCGTTCTCTTGGAACGGGATTTTGCCATCAAACATGTATTTCTAGATTTAGATGTAATTTATAATTGTATTTTAAGTAACAGTAAACATATCCATCATTTTTAAAACATTATATTTCGACTCATATTTATTTCAATACACCTCCAAAACTGTATATTAATTATGCAAATTTGTAGTAACAATAAATATTTTCTTCATTATTATTATTATTAAAAAACTATATAATTCGACTCATATTTATTGGTTTTGTAAATTCGAGTATTCACTAAATGAACAATTTTTCTCGATTAGACGTTTCAGTACCCTCTGCACTGCTCATCTCGAATCGATATATTTTTTGCAAAATATTCTTTGGTTTCCCCCTCCCTTCTCCCAACGTTAGTATACTATAAGATTTCTTCTGTTTCGGCTCAGTCATAATCAGTTGCGCGAACACTACACATCGTAGCAGCTATAATATCATTTGAAAATATAGTGTTCCTTATAGTAAATTTTCAATCATGGCTAATAATCAGAAAGACGAAGTAAGAGCAGAATTACCCAATCTCTTATTGTGTACCACGTAGTCTCTCAACAGAACAAATTCAAACTCAACAACAAATTCAACTGTTATATTTTGCCCTGGTTGATAGCAAGCTTAATTATTTTCAATAAACTTGTCCCATATTTCCAAAACCAAGGCAAATTTATTTGTTTTGAGGCGTCTACTTATTTCGGTACTTTTGTCAAAACGAATAAAACGTAGGATTTGCTTGAACTTATCTCTGGGAATAGTTCTTCTAAAAAATTTCTCCCACTTTGCTGATCATAAATAACTCAGTTTTAAATTTTTTGACTCGTAGGATCCACGAGCATATAAAATCCCAATAAATGCACGTATTTCCGGTAATGTGGTTGTCCAATCGTACCTCAAAATTCGTCGGCCTTCTTCTTCTGTGCACTTTTTTATATGTTTGATAATATAGTCATCTATTAACAACGAGAATGCACTGACAAGATTATCTGCCATAATGTTCCTTTTTTCTTAGCCTGTTGGCCCTTTCACACCCTTGAAACACAAGTAGATGGTAACCTTCCAGGAATACCAGCTTCGTTAAATTTTAACCACACAGTACCATTGGCAGCTGTTTCGGTCTCCTGAAAGGTATTTTCAGTTTCTTCATCAGAGTTTGAACTACTTAGCACCCTACACCTTTTCCTGGGCACATTGATGACACTTTCATTTTCATCGTTGGTGATAGCCTCTTCATCGCTATCTTCAGCATCAGATGTCTCACTTTGAATATAATCCGATTCATCTTCAGATGATAGTTCCCAATTTGTTGCATCTGATTCTATATCGGAACACTGCTCACCTATGTTCCTTAGCTTTTCCAATAACACTCTTCTATTCGACATTTCTTTCATGAATTTAGGACGCAAAAAAAAATCAACTGAACAACGTGTTAGAACGACTGTCAGTGCAAAAAGCAGGCCTGACCAAAGTCGACACGTGCGCAGCTCGCGGTTCTCCCACCCTGTCAAAGAGTATAGATTACAGTATGTGATCCTCCTTCCCCTCTGAACTACGTTATAGCGCGTTCAAGGGGAACGAGGAGCGTGTCCAGGCCTGGCATAAAGATTCAAAGAACATGTAGAAAGATCTTCTAAAATTTTTTTTTTAAATAATTCTCAAAAAAAATTTCATTAAGAAAAAATTTAGGAAAAAAAAATAAAAAAAAAATAAAAAAATATTTTGACAAAAATTTTATCAACAAAAAAAATTAATCAAAAAAAATTTTTAGTCAATTTCGTTAAACAATTAATAACAATTTGTTATTAATTATTATTCCAAAAAATAATTGCCTCTACTCTCGCACACACTGTCCCACCTGAGGCTTTCGAGCATCTTTGTCATGAACTGTTGGTTTAACTGAGATTGTTTCATCAAGAACTTTTCCAACAGTTCAGAGCCATGTTTACCGATCACACAGGCCCAC
This sequence comes from Megastigmus dorsalis, assembly GCA_900490025.1. Classification (NCBI taxonomy): domain Eukaryota; kingdom Metazoa; phylum Arthropoda; class Insecta; order Hymenoptera; family Megastigmidae; genus Megastigmus; species Megastigmus dorsalis. Next base: position 13,957 of record UELU01144597.1, read on the forward strand.
AAAAAAAAGTATGTGGTTCTGGATTGGAGACTAACTTTTCCTTATGTATTTTTTCCCGCTGACGAATTCATCAAAAAAAAAAATACGGGTACCGCGGCAAATTTTTAAGATAACCTCAAAAAACTGTTTCTCGACTATTGCTGGTATATATATATATACCAGCAATAGTCCGCCATCATGTTTACGCCCCAGTTTCCTTGCCACCTACGCTTAAATTCTTTCATGTCCTGATGAAATCTTTCACCTTGCTCTTCACTGAAATTCCCAAGGATCGGTGGAAGTTCATCAATGTGCGAATCGAGAAAACAGTTATATATATTTGGTTTTTGTATTAAAGTTTTAGTCTAAGTTTTAAAGTTCGCTATACCAATATTAAGGTCGCGAAAGAAAAGCACGCAACGTGAGGTTTTAACGGAAATAAAGCTCGTACACAGACACCACTCAATTCCACCTTTAACAATTCTTTATTGAAATAACAATAACTAGATAATAATAAACAATTCGTTGATGAACAATTTCGCCGGATAATTTTAACTCTCGGAGATGTAAAACCAAGAAACGTTCCCGGCTAGTTGTACACGTTTTTGCACACCGTATAACTCCGCTCGTTTTCGTACGCAGTGAGACGCGTCTTCATTCCTCGAGAGCCAGCGAGAGAGAGCGCCTTGCTCCGTTTCGTCGCGTTAGCTGGCGGCGTCGTCGTCGCCACAGCTGAGGGCGCTAGTGCGCCTTGATTGCGCCTCCTATCGCGTACATCGCGCGCGGTACCAGCTTCTGCTTACGCCGCTCACGGCTAGTTTGTTCGGACGGCCTGGTTGTTGGCGCGGAGGCTTGTGACGCCTCATCCATTCCCCCTCCAGTGAACGGGGCGGGCAGCTCCGCGAACGTTACGCGCCGAGTTGACCGAGGTGTAGGCTGTTGAACAAGGTCTTCTTGACCCTGCGTCTCTGCTTGCTCTCTGCTGTTGACTGCTGCTTGCTGCGATGAACCTGATGCTTGACTGTCTTGAGAGTCGCTGTGTTCCTCGGCCTCCAAGTAGGCCGGTTTGAGCTGGTCCGTTGTGCTGGTACGGAACTCGCCGTTATCCTCGATGACGTACGTCCTGTCGTCGTTCCTTCTGACGACTCTGTGAGGTCTGGTGTGAGGCTGCTCGAGTGGTTTCTTGATGCTGTCCACCCTTCTGAAGACGTGCGAACACGTGTGCAGATCCCTGAAAAAGAAAGGGCGTTGGACCGAGTGCCTGGACGCCTGCACCGGCCTGATGCTCGAAAACAGCTGTCGAAGATGGCGGTTGAAGCTTGATGGATCTGCTAGGGCTGTTGTAGTCGTGAAAAATTCCCCGGGAATTCTCAGTGTGGTCCCAAATAGCATCTCTGCTGCCGATGCTTGAAGATCATCTTTGAACGCTGTTCTAAGCCCAAGCAAGACCGATGGTAGAGCGTCTGTCCATGCTGCAGTGCTGCAGCGGAGAGCGGCTTTTAAAGTTCCATGGAACTGTTCCACCATGCCGTTAGCCTGAGGGTGGTACGATGTAGTGTGGATCAACTTGATCCCCATAAGTCGTGCAACCTCGCTGAACAAAGCAGATTCAAACTGAGCGCAACGATCCGAAGTGATCCTCAGTGGCGTGCCGAAGAAGGCCTTGGCGACGGTACTGGCCTGCATGTCTGGTAGTGGTACAGCTGCGGGCGAACGCGAGAACCTGTCGATAATTGTCAAGCAGTATTGCATGCCCTTTACACATGGAAGTTTGCTGAGGTCGACGTGCAGGTGCTCGACCCTGTTGTCCGGCTCCGTGAATTTCCCGAAGGCTGCTCTATTGTGCCTGCTTACCTTTGATCGCTGGCAAGCATCGCATGTCCTTGCCCATGCGCGTGCATTGCGTTTTATACCTGGCCATACGTACTTTTCTGCCAGTGCTTGGGCTGTAGCTGAGATTCCTATGTGCGCTAGACCATGCACTGCGTCGAATGCTGTCCTTCTTAGTGATACTGGAAGGTACGGCCTTACTCTGCCGTTCTGCACTGAGCAAAACACGCCACATCCATCGATCTGGAGTTGTTGAAGCTGCAAACATGAAAACGTTATTAGGGTTGGCAACTCGTCATCCTCATCTTGCGCCTCGGCAATGACTGCTGCGCTGAGCGCCGTTGGCATCGTGACGGTCGCGATGTCCAGAACTGTGTCGTCCTCCGTTGGCGCTGTTGGACTCGAAAGCGCGTCTGCCACGACGTTGTCTGATCCTTTTGCGTGCCTGAGTGTTGCGTTGAAACGTAGAATAATTCGAGGTGTCTTGCTTGCCTTGGCGATGCCTTGTCTGCCCTCTGGTCCGGAGCATAGACAATTGGCTTATGATCCGTGAAGATCGTGAAATGACGACCCTACAGGAGTCGCTCGAAATAACGTACGGCTTTGTATATCGCCAGAAGCTCTCTGTCGTATGTTGAGTATCTTTTTTGGGTATCGGTGAGCTTCTGCGAGAAAAATCCAAGTGGTCTCCATGACCGATCCTTTTGCTGTTGTTCCAGCGCAGCTCCGATTGCAATGTCTGATGCATCTGTTCGAAGAGCAAGCGGTGCGCCTGGCGTGTTGAATGAAGTTCGAACTGCTTCCTCGATGCTCTTCTTGCATTCGTCGAACGCCTGTTCTGCTTTTTGATTCCACTTGATTTTTGATTTCTTTGAAGATCCGTTTAACAGATCACTCAGTGGTGCTTGCGTTTCTGCAGCGTGAGGAATGCATCTCCTGTAATAGTTGACGATACCAAGGAATCTCCGAAGCTCAGTGGATGTCGTTGGCTTTGGAAATGCTTTAATTGCCTCTGTTTTAGTTTCTGGCGGCTGAAATCCCTCCTTGCTGACCTGATAACCGAGGAACAGTGCTTGTGGTGCACCAAAGGTGCACTTCTTTGGATTGATCCGAAGTCCTGCGTTGCGAAGGGTTTCCAAAAGTTGTCGAAGATGATCTAGATGTTCGTTGTGGTCTCGTGAAGCGATGAAAATATCGTCGATATATACCTTTGCAAATGGGAGTTTCCTCAATACGTGTGTCATCGTTCGTTGCATGGATTGAGCAGCGTTTCGTAATCCAAGTGAGGTTCCCAAAAACTCGAATAATCCAAAAGGTGTTGTCAAAAACTGCAGTCTTTTTCACGTCTTCTTCCGCGATAGGCACTTGATAGAACGCCTTCTGTAGGTGTACAGTTGAAAAAATGTTGCCCCTGCTCTCCTGTAGTAAATCTTCGATGATTGGGAGCGGGTACCTATCCGGTATGGTACATGCGTTCAATTTCCTGTAGTCTCCTACAACTCTTCAAGATCCGTCCTTCTTGGGAACGATGTGCAGCGGGCTGGCCCATTGACTGCATGAAGGCCTGATTACTCCCTTGTCGAGTAGTTCCGTGAATGCTTGCTTGGCTGCGTCCAAGCGTTCGCCTATTAGGCGTCTGGGGCGCTCGACAACTGGTGCTCCTACGGTGGTGATGTGGTGCTTGACCGGCAGGTCTGGAATTTCCACCGGACTGGTGCTGGGCTCGAACACGTCTCGAAAATCCTTGAGAAGTTTGGAATACCGTCCTACAACTTTCGCTTCCAGCTGTTCGAATGGCTTGATTGTAGCAATCGAGTACGTGGCTGGTTTGGAGAGCGTCCCCAGTGCTGCTTTTCCCGTTCCTGGGTCGAGTAGCTGAGCGTTCCTTAGGTCGGGTAATAGCTCGTTCGCTACGAGGAAGTCTGCACCCAGAATTCCGATAGGAACATCAGCGATTACGAAGTTGCACCATCGTTCTCCAATTTGTCCTAGATCCAAGGTTAGCCTCCTGATACCGTAGGTGTGAATGTTTGTCTGGTTAGCCGCACGAAGTACCAGTGGTTGCTTCGACACCTCCTTAGGAATAGCCGTTTTTGGAATGATGAACACTACTGATCCCATGTCCACCAGGAACTGGAGTTGTGTGCGCCCGTCGCGCACGAGTAGGCGGTTTTCCATCAAATTGGCTCCTACCACCGCCGCCTGCCTCGGTGTTGGAGCTATGCGTTTCCCGATGCTAGAGGGTTGAAGGTGCAAGGCTGCTTGCCCTTCTTGGCGGTGGTTCCATGGATGTGGTGGTACCAACAGTACCCGTGCGGGCTCGAAAAGTCGTAGTATCGTGACCTTAACCGTGATCTGCCTCGCTGCTGGTCTCTGCCTCTGAACTTGGGACGAGATGGGCTCTCCGTCTGCTGCCGTGCGAGAGCAGACAACTATGCTACGGCGACTTTCAGTGCAGCAATTTCCTGTAAAAGATGCGAATTAGAAGAAAGCACTGGAGTAGGTGAACAATATCCCGAGCTAGCAGGCGAGACTGCTGAGACCGACGTGCGATGCTCCATGAGATTGTCCGCGATGCTGGTCAAGTCGGCATCTTCCTTATCGACTGCACGTAAACGTTAAGAAGCGTCTGATGGTAAAAGGTCAAGCCACCTGAGCTTGCGCGCAGCGTCCGAGATTTTTCCCGCGGCTAAACATTTCATCTCGCGAAATAACGTGGACGGCTTTTTATCACCGAGATGCATGCCGGTCAACACTTTTTGTAGCTGTCCGATCTATCACTGCTTTCTTTAATGCTTCGTATTTATCCACCTCCGGCGGTGCGCCAATCATATCGGCTAGATCTTCGATTGTCGCCGTGTCGAGAGCACCCACGATTAAATTGTATTTTTGCGCGTCATCGGTAACTGCATGCGTCGTAAAAACGGCCTCTACCTGCAAAAACCACAAGTTCGGTTTTGCGGCCCAAAATGGCGAAATAGCCTTCCTCGCGAGCGCGGGCATGTTTTTTATGTCACTCCGAACTGTTGTAAATGCTCCGTTATCCGGCTCGGCGGCACGCGTATCGTCTGCTTCGTCCGCTAAAATATCGTCAAGCGCCTCCTGGCGATTGAATTCGTTGCGCTGCTCACTGTTGAAGAATTGCCCGGCTGGACGGAAATCTTCTTACTCTTCTGTTGCACGCGCGAAATTGTATGTCTTGATGTAGCTAGTACACTGAGAAATTCTTGGGCCATCTGCTGTACTAAGGAGTACGACTGGTCTCCCAAAAGCATTGGAACAGTCGTACTTTCATTTGGGACAAATGAGCTCCTAAAAAGTGAAACAGTTGACTCAGTGCGGCACCACTTTCACGCTAAATGCGCAGGGCAACCATGTTTGGGGTATCAGTGCTCCTCAAATCGGGGCAGCTGCTGCCCCAAATCAAAAGTCCAACAGTCGTACTTAGCGAGTACAGCAGATACCCCAAGAATTTCTCAGTGTAGGTAGACTCGAAGCTTGTTGTCTGACCGTTACGTACGCGTCACTTACAGACTTCCGTTCAACGTTCGAATTTGAACTGGCAACGTTCGATGCGAGCGGATGTTCCAGCAATGGCGGTTGCGGAAGTTCCGGTTCCTTTGTTCCGCTCGGCTTCGGTTGCAAAGAAGGCAAGATGGCGGCTGCACCGTGCTCGGAATTCACTTTTTCGCCCTTTTTATGCACTGGGCTCGGATACGAGTCGGAAGACTGACCTTGAGTTGACTGCAGATGCTCACGAGATGCTGGCGGTATGTCCGTTGCTGCAGCCCTTTCCCGGCTGCGGGGTGGCCCGTGGCCTCGACCGCGTGAAGACTTAGCGCCTCGTCCGCGAGTCCCTCGTGCTCGGCCTCGTCCACGTCACTCCGACTCCGTTTGGCCCTCGCTGTTCGATGTTTCTCCTTCGCTGTTGGTGGTTGAGCGGCTCCGTTGCATGCCACTTGGTCCTCGTGGCCGTAGCTCCGTTGTCGAGTCTGCCCGAGATTTCCCTCGCGAGAACGTTTTTTAAAGTTTTTCGCACAGTAAGTAACTGACACCAACACAGACACGAGATTCAATCGCTTGGTGAACGCACGTACAACAGAGTGTAGCGTTGTTTACTTGTCAGTCTGTGTATGTAGCTATGAGCGAGACATGCCAGGTGATAATGCCTTTACATAACTCGATCAAGTTCATACTTAAGGGGATGCCGGAGTCTCCTGTTTTACCGACATTAGGTTTTTCAAACTTTGCTCTTGAACAAATTAACCAATTCACTTGAAACTTTTAGAGATGATAGAATGATCATAAATAGAACGTGCTCAGCCCAGAAATTTCCGAAAAATAAAATAATATAGAAGCTAGAGAAGAAAATACCAAATTTTTACTGATTTCAATTCAATCCAAGAGATGGCATGATTCTGACTTTGCAATTATATTTCAAATTTAAAATATTATATTTACGCAATTTATTGGTAATTTCATTCTATCATCTCCTAAAATTTCAAGTCAATTGGTTAATTTGTTAAAGAGAAAAGTTTGAAGAACCTTGTGGGTATTTCGATGTAGTAAGGGCGGGAAATTTAAATTTTTAGTGACTCCGACGTCCCCTTAAGAGAGATCTATACCCTATGTATTGCGATAATATGTCCATTCTTGCTTGTGAAAAAACTAATGGTGTTAATCGGTTAAGACACATGGTGGAACACAGAGAACGCTATATGTAAAAGAATGTGTAAATACAGGTTTCGTATCTATTCACTGGGTCAAATCGAAACAGCATATCGCCGATATTTTTACGAAAGCTTTAGCGTTTGCGCTGCATGAAAAATTGAGTCTTGAACTCTTTAATTTAAATGATTTCTAATTGTGTTTTTGTTTGTTTATAGATAACTCAGATGAAAATTGGGACTGAGCAGATTACTCTGAAGATGGGACGAGAAAAGCGATTGGAAAGAGCGAAAGGCTGATAGCTATAGAAAGACCAGTGAATTAGATTATACTTAAGTGAATGTAAATATGTGTATATAGACGTAATTGCGGCTTCACTGATTGAGAGGGAGTGTTGGGATATACGTGAGATTATGTGTGTGTGTGTGTGTATGCGAGCGCAGAGCAAACGCTGTGGAAGTCTATGCACTCTGCAGTTAATCATTGTTGCCTTTTTGTAGAGACGCTACTTCTCGCGGCGCGTGTGAGCGGGAGCGTCACTGCCTGTCGAACCTTATGACCGAACGCGTCTCGTGACTTCAGAGCATCAATAAATAGAGAACCGGGCCGTATGAAACTGCCGTGTCTTTTTTGACGATTGTGCAAAAATCAGAACTCCAAAAAGTAAGCCCTATAGGACAAAATTTGAATTTCTTAGGCTTTTGAATTTTTTAAATTGCTCAAAATAATCACCGTTACGCGATTCTAAGCTAGAACCAATTTTGATATAAAAATAATCGCAATGTCTTGTAGCCGTTCTTTCGTTCATTTCTGACGCGTCACGCATGTATCAGCCTTGCATTACTTATTTTTTTGACAAGATATTACACCTAAATGTATATAAGAACATAAAAGTTACATAAATACCCGAAAAATAAAGAATAAACGCAAAAAAATTAGTAATAAGGCCTTCAGTGAACTGAAAATGACTATAAATATATAGGTTTTCCCGTCCTGGAGCAACCATCATAACTTTCAATTATTTTACATTATCCAATTTAAAAATCTTTTACGCATTTAACCAATCGAAGCCACTAATTATCGCGTTTAACAAAACTCCATACATAAATATCAAAAACATGAATAATATAAAAAAAGAGACAACCAACTACGTAAATTTCATACCTTTTATTATCTTTCATTATTCTACATTAATTTAATTCATAGTTGACTAAACAAAAATGCTTCAGTTATTATGAAGATAATTCATATTTAGATATTAAAATCTCAAATAATATATAAAGACTTGAGTTGAACTGGAGTTCAATTAAATGCTATTCCAAAAATGATTGAAAGTTACGAAAATTTAACTGGTTTTGCCTGGAGGTAGAAAATGAAGGTGAGAAATCCGAGATGCAGTGCGCTTAATACGTGTATAGAACGAGCGCGCAAAGCTCGTTAAACATTCCCGAGTTCCCTCACTTGGTCGTACGAAATTCCGGATCATCCTCGGGACACCCTCGAGGGCAGCCCCTGTAATTTGTGGCCGGTAATACCAGTCGCGACGTCGTTTGCAACTCGCTCTCGCGGTCGTCGACGCATCTATAACTAGGAAGCGCATAGATCGCCACACGAAACAAGAGCGAAAAACAGGGAAAAGAGACAAGAGAATATAGGAACACCGGTGAAAGCAATTCTCTTTTTTCTCCCCAATATGAAGTGCGTTCGATATAATTACTAAGTATTACTAGCAGCGCTAGAATACTTATATGAATCAGATAATATAAGAGTAATTAAGATAGAGATGCACTGAAATTTGATGAATTTTCGTAATTTTTTTCGACTGTTAACACATTTATGTAAACACATTTCTATAGAAAAACGATATACGCAAGCTATTTTAATAGTCTAGGAAACGGAGAATGAGAGTAAAAATTTCTCTCTCCTTCAATTTCAGTTTGGAAAAGGTTCTATACGAAATATTTTATATCAATGCCTTGCTCCGAGTATAAGCTACGCTTAACTAAAAAGATTGTGTTTGCGTCGCGTCGCCTCAGTGGAAAAAAGCGTAAGTACCTCAAATGTTTGGAACAAAAAAGACATACTTAATTTTCAGTTTGGGAAAACGCGTATCTCGCCAGTACGTGTTTTTTTTCTTCCAGCTTTAAGTTTATAGTAATAAGGCGAAAATTAAAATTATAAATAAAAACAAAAATAAAAGATCTTCGTTATCTTGGTGAAAAGAATTTGATTTTGAATTTTGTATCACTAGAATGTAAACTATTGACAAAGATATGATATCTATCTAACTTAACCTGAAGAGGGGAGTAATATAGACTTCCGAAACGTCGCATCACAATTTAATTCTAACAAAGACGAGCAAAGAATGACTTTGCAAAAACTTATGTTCACTGTAATCGATTAATTCATCCGTACATCTTAAAAATCAAAATGATTGCTCATATGAACAAATTATATATATATTTTAAGCCTTGAGTGAATATATCATTCGATTCAAGATAAAGAGAATAACCAATTCGAATCGTGTGCAGAAAGGGCCGCTCGTATATATTGATACTGCTAACTATCGAAAAACAGATATCCTCTCCTAGTCTGCTACTCACAAAATCAAATCGAAAATCAAAGTTCCCCGGCCAAAGGACGACACCTGATTTCCCATCGGGATCTCCTTCTATTCCCGTGTAATATACCTTCGGAATTCATAATTCGATCTTCGCGCCCAATCTCTACGCCGGAGCATTGGTACAGAAGAACCGAGTGAGGAAGAGATAGCGGAATCATCCTCGCAGAACAAATAACGGGAAATAAGACGCGTTTAATAACGAAAGATCTCCCAGTGAAAACGAGTGTGTATATATATGCATGTATATAGCTATAGGAAGGAGCTTTCGACGCGTGGTTGGGCCATTCGAATATGTATATATAAGAAAAAAAGGAAGACATTGGGTCCTGGGAGAGAGTAGAAAAACGAGCAAACGCGGGAAGATTCAAATGAAATTCAGCACGGCGAGGTACGCTCGATTTAGCGAGAGCCAGAAGGCACTTGTTGTATAAGGGGGCATACATTTTGCACGGGTCATAAGGCCTTACCCTTCGCTCTTTCTCTCTCTTAGCCAAGGTTACTGCACTTCGGGGACGAGTTATCCAGCCCCCATCTCGAGTCCTTCCCGTGCGCCTGCCTTTTTTGCCATCTTTCCCTGCGCGCTTGCGCGCGATTCACCAGTTCCACGTCTACTCTTCTCTGCTGCCTCTGCTCTCTCACTTATTCCTTTCCTACATATAGTAGTTCACTCCGAGCCTCTGCATGTGTGTGCGTTTGGCTGGGAGTATGTGTTATACCTCGAACACGTTTCAGCTTTCTTTCTCTCGTTTGTCTAAGTCGACTGGGAAAAAATATTAGTAATGTTGACTGGGTGATGGCGGAGCGCCTTGCCTGCGCTTAATTAGAGAACCAAAATGAAAATGTATGTATAGGGTGCGAATCGTTCATGAATGTACATGTAATATTTAATGAGATACGAGATTTGGTTTCACTGAAAATATTCCTATGGATAATAATATTTTATAACGAGGTCGGCTGCAACATATTTATAATTAATTTATACGTGCATACATTTAATATATTGATTTAAAAGAAATGCAGTTTCTATAACAATGTTTAATCTCATAAAATATCTGAACAAGAAACGTTGAATATTAAAATATTTATTCATTATGAAGCATAGAACTTTATACATACCTGTTACCTATATAACGTGTTTTTTAACATTTTTCGTTAAAATATATAAATCATTATAAGATTTATAAATCATTATAATATATTACATTTGATTCTGACATCTCCATATTTAACATCTTGTTTAAAATGGGATCATAAACGCTTGAAAATACCTATTGCTTTATTAACATATTATAAAGTTCGTTTTCTACCAGATAATATAACCTTTGAGCACTGCGGAAAAAAAAATTATTTTTAAAAACTATTTTTAACCATATTTTCAATGATTTTTCATTCAAATACAAAGGCTGGAAGTATAATCATAATACAACAACGTCCTTTTAAAACCAGCGTAGCAAGTAAAACTGCATGTGCTTGACATGGAATTGTTATATGCGCTCACGTGTATTTTATGCTCACGTGCACAAACATGCTCTTAAATTCGTAGTTTTATACGAAATGGCGTGTGTATACGATACTGCGTACATTATAAGCTGATCTTAATGCACTGAACAGAAATAAACTAAAAATTTATTTTAATCATCGGCAGTGCCACATTGAAAAAGTATATCCATCCACGTGCTCGGACTTTTGCGACATGATGAGTCCTTTGAAAAATTTGTTTCGTGTAACCCGTAAAACCTTTTTTTTATTAAATTTATGATTCCTTGCTTGTATAGAATTGTGAAATGAGAAATGAAAAAGAAAAGAAAAAATTTAACGTTACGGAAAATGGCGAAAAATTTTAGCTAGACTTTTTACTGTTGGAGAGAGGCATTGATGCTTACAGAAACGACTGACCTGGTAACCTTACAGCATGATCTTATACACCAAGAAAAGAGTTTTTCCATTGACCTAATTTCCTATCGTATTGTACATAATAGAGTTGAGATTTCAATACTTAAATATTGAAGATTCACTGGTCCTATAGAAGATTACAGGGATATAGTTTCAACAGCTTGTTTTCACGAGACTGGTAAGACAAGTGATCATTGACTTAATCATCTTCCATCCTCTTTCAATAGTAATATACTTGCAAGCTTTTTCTATGCTTTTGTGATTTAAGGTTTTCTGGAATTAAATAAATATTGATTTAAATTTTATTATTACGCATCGGGGGTGGGCTTATTTCTGCGCCTATTTCTGAGACAGAATATTTTTAACCAGAAAATTTAAAATAATCTTTTTTTATATCAAAATGATTATGAGAAAAAATACAAATTGTTAAATGAAAAATGCGTTAATACCATGAAATGGTTTATAAAACTTTGCTCGTCAGCAGAATAATTTTTACTCACCAACCTATACAATCCGTTGATTTCAGTTGCCACATGTAGAGTGAAAAGTCCTCTTGGTTTTTGCGTCAAATTAATTCTTTACATTTCTGTCGCCACACACTTTTTCCATCTCGCTCTCCTCACTCCTTTCATATGCTTCATATGTTTCCACGACTGACGCAGTCAGGGATTCGTATTTAGCCCTATGCAGAAGAAAAACCACGTTTTGGTAAAAAAAAAATAAAATAAAAGAATACGAGAGAGAAAGGCATACATGTCAGTTCACATGCAGCGCATTTATGTACACAAAATAAAGGAACGAGCGCAAAAAAAGTCTGAGAAAAAAAGAGCTGCAGCGACATGTCACTTCTCTTGCTGTATATTCGTCCCTCAGGGAGCAAAGATCGAGGCAAGAGGCGCAGGAGGCGCAGAAGCGAGGGAGAAATTGCGTAACACTCGGCCTGACAGTAGCGCGGGCTCGTACTACTTAGTCGCTCGCGAACTGGAAAATGTAAGAAAAGGGTGACAGGGAGAGAGGGCAGCTCAGAAGGAAAGAGGAACTTTGCAGGTTTTTCTCGGCGGGCGATACGATATCGGTCGTCGTCGTCGCCATCATACTGGCTCTGGGACCGCTAGAAGTTTCTTCATTTATTTCGTCTCCACCGGCGCGATCAAGGAAGAATTACGGAGTAGGCGGAAGTCGCTTGCCAAGTTATTGACACTTTGAGCGGCTTTAAGCTCCAGCTCTTCCTCCTTTATACTGAGCTGCTTTTCTTTCCGATATAGCTTGTAAAGGGAATTTCGTATTTATATAGAGCTTTATGGCCGAGCAAGAGTCAAGTGTAATATAAATAAAATCGCGCCCTAGCCCATATAACTTTTCTCGCGGTTTTATAAGCTGCTTCCTTTAAGGCGCTATCACAATTATCACATTATTTAATGGCATTTACGTGTATCGACGAGACTGCGGGAATACAAATTTTGTTCAAAGCCATCAGAGATCTTGTTTTTATATTGATACCTTAATGGTAATATTTTCTCTGGTGTTCTGTTAAACTGTGGGAAACCCTGCTAAACTCTTTTAAATTGTCTCATTATCCCAAATTGGAGTTCTTTTGCACTGGAACATACCATAAAATTATCAATATATTTACCAATTTAGTAGACTTGAATAAAATTGATGTAGGATTTAGCGATAATTGGTAGACTCAAACTTATACGATTAGACAAACTTATACAACTCTGCTTAGCTTAAAACTGAAATTAATAAGTCACTTCAAGCCTGCCTGCCTAATACGCTTTACCTCTATAATCGTATATATTTATCTGCCAAAATTAATCTAGCATTAGAAAATAATGTACTGAGATCTGTCAAATTACGTAATTTATTGTAAAACAAAAAATTTATTTATCGCAATAACTAAACATATTTCGGTTTATCTTTGCTTGCATTCACCAAACTCTGCCTAAAATTGTCAAAACACTGTAAAATTGTTTAAACTTAAATAATAATTAGATAATTTTTGACAGAGTTAAGCAACTTGTGATTGAGTCAGGTATAGAATTACGTAGAAAAATTATTACGGCTATAGGGTACTAATGTATTTTTATATACTTTAATAATGACAATAGATTATTGTATACATAATATATTCATAAAATTATAGTAAAATATACAAAGTAATTTTAGATATTTACAAAAATTATGCACCGAACCAGCATTCTCCTTATGATTTTATAAATGATATATTTCACGTCAGACTTCGTATTTAAAATAGTTGATCCTCCATTTAACCGTGTAACAATTGTTTTCAAAATTACACTCATCTATTCTTACGAGTATCTAGCAAACTATTTCTCTTATAAGCAAAATATACTTATTCAATGAAAAAGCCTTAAAAAATATCTTGGCTAACAACAATTATAATACCCTAAAATAAGTACATTGATTAGTTTTTATTAAAGCTCCAGACATGTGTATAATAATTACCTTCTATTTGCACATAAACTTCCGCGCTCATAAAAGTAGACTAGACATTTCTTATTCAATACAATGACTTCCATACAATTCTTGAAAGATTCCCTCCTTACTCTATCGAATTTCACTTATTCAAAGAAGAGTTCCTATGCTCGGCTCTTTGGCGGTATAAGCTCCAGAATCTCCGAAGCTGTACATATTTTTGTATAAAGTATTTAACGCTGACAGGGAGAAATCAGGGTGGCTATCCACGCAGTGGAATCCAACGCGGGAACTACTGCGCGAAGAAAGTTCCTGTTTCCGCGTTATGAAAGTTGCCGAAGGAGAGGAACAAAAGTTAGTTTCACTTGCGATTACAGATTTCCGACCCCCCCCCCTCTCTCTCTCTTTCTCTCTCTCTTTGTTTCTCTCGCACCCTGGGATTGTGTCTGCCTCGTTTGCCGGAGAAACATTCGTGTTCCTCGAAACTGTCGGGATCTTGTTCTCGATAGCGAAACGCCGTCTGGCCGAATGAAATTTTAATTTTTGATAAGGCGCCAGACCGGCTCTTTCCCTATCTGTTTCTTCTCTCCCTTGGCTTTTCGCACGCGCGAGAATTCCCCTCCTTTTTTTCTCTTCATCCTCCGCTGCTGATGCTTCTTCTTCTTCTTCCTCTGCTTCTGCCTCCTCTCTGGGGCACAACTGTCGCGCGCGCGTAAAAGATATTAAATATCGCCGAGACCTTCTCTCTCTGAACGAGCGAGAAAGAATGCGGGGGAGAAAAGAGACAGGGTGAGGGGGAGGAAAAAGCTAGTGCGCCGCGCGTGTACGTACAGATATATATATATGAATAAACTGTATGTGTACGAGGCGAGTAAGAATTCTGCGAAATACATCGGAGCGAAATTCGCTCGGCGGTGCTGCAGAAGCGCAAGACAATTCCGCGACGGGATATAATCGACCGACAGCGATGCAAATTTTAGGACGGATTATTAATAAAAATGACCCGAGGAGGTTATGCATCTTTCGCGAGCTTTATTATTCAATTGGAGGGGGGCTTTTATGATAATCTTATGCGGCATCATGGCTAAGCGCGGCCGCCTTTACCTGTATAAATCCAATAAATTAGATTAAGCAGATATGTTTATTTATTTACATTTATGCGCATTTACGAAAAATTGATCTTTCCTTTAATATTTGTTGTATTAAATTCGAATAAATTTATTATGCATTACATGTTTTTTTTTTTTTTAATCAAATTTCAATTAAGACACTTAATCGATATGTAACTATAAATTATTTTCACCTGGAAGTTTATTTTAATATGGATTTTTAATAGATTCTCTGTAAATATCAATGCACATCTATCAATTACTAAAAATGTTAGCGATTTAAAAATCGCACTCCAATTCTTTAAACAAAATACAGCTATCAATTATTTATTTTACTAAAAGGATTGAACCTATCCATCCATTTGCAAAATAAAAAATCTCTTTTTGATTATGATTTTCCGAGAAATTCGTACAGGTAAAAAATCAATTTTAAGCGGTTAATATTTGATATATCAGATTCAATTTTATAACAAGTAATGGAATTATATAGTCCCGACATGCGAGGCATCTAAGGAAAATTTAAACCTTTGTATGCAGGCTCGATGCTGCATTCGAGCTTTTCTATTTACCCATTTCTCTTTATCTCTCTTTCTTTTTGCCTATATAATATATAATACTTGATGAACAAAGTGTGGCGCGTCGGAACGAAGTAAGAGAAGAGATGAGATGAAAGAGCCGGAGGTATAAGGGGAGTAACGAGCCGGTGTTAAACAGAGAAGGGCTTCACCTTCTCTCTCTCTCTCTCTCTCTCTCTCTCTCTATCTCTATCTCTATCTCTTACCGTCGCGTCGCGAATATGTGTGTATATAACGGTAAGCAGCGAAGGATCAAATAAAAGAGCGACCGGAGAGAGATACATATATAGGCAAGCAGAGTAGATAGAAGGAGGAAGGAATGCGTTAAGTCATGTGTGAAATTACAATCACCCTACCCTAATGTGCTCGAGCTCGCGCTCGGTTCGCTTCCAATGTATACATGTATATATATCCTCTCTCTCTCTCTCTCTCTCTCTTTCTCTCTCTCTCTCTTCAGCACACATTCTGCCTATCTGTCTCTCTCTCTTCAGCATCTCAGTGAAGGCATCGTACAAAGTTTGTCTTTAGCATATAGCGTTAAGGTACATTCGAACATTTCCGAACACAACGTGTGTGCGAGCCGAGCTCCTCTCTGCATTATATTAAAATGGAAGATACAGACTGGAAAATAAGTACAGAACGCCGTATGAGTCGAAATACTTGATATACGCCAGACTCTCTGCAGAATTCAGAAAATTATCGATGCTCAGATAGACCGATGTCTCGTTGATGTTCGGATAAAAGAACGCGCTGATGGATGTTTGCTCGAAGTTTATCAGAGATTGTCAAGCCATTCCGTTGAGCCGATTAACATGGCTTGGGGCACGAAAATTGCTCGAATTCAATTTTTGCACGCACTGTGCAAATACAAAAATAATAGGATGGCTGGGATGAGGCAAAAATTTTTTTTGTCACTCGTTGCATGCGAAAGACATATTAATTTTTTTCTGTTCCACATCCATGATTGTATACGTTAAAAAAAAAGTACTCTCAAAGTAGAGAAATGGATAGCCTAAAATACGTATATATTATGAAACTATAGTATGCAAAATAATAATGGAAAAATTATTTATTAGCAATACTTATATTAAAATTACAGTTGTTATCAATATAAAACTGTATAGCATTATAATTGTGAAAAAGAAGTAATGATTTTTAGTCTATTCCCATCACCACAACGAAACATCTGTTTCTACAGAATAATTAAAATTATAAAGTTATAAAGTTCCATTAATATATTGATTTCCAGTAATTAAATACATTCGTTTTATGTAGTAAATTACTTTAAAATTATGCGTTAAAACTTAAACTTGTTTATATCTATAGCAGATATTTTTAAAATTAAAATAAAATATGTATGCTCGATTTCATCTATATCTTAAAATTACTCATCAGTGCATCTATGTACACTGCTACATAAAATCATAATTTAAAGCTCTCGAATAATGAAACAGTTGAGTTGACAAGCTGTACAATGACTTATTTGTAATTAACCGCATTAAAATGTCAATATCGAATTTCCAATTAAAGTTTCCATTCATAGAATACAATCTTATCAATGGGTAAGCCAGTAATATTATCAATTACGAAGTAATCCACCCTTAAGAAGAAAGTAAATTCTAGCACCTAATGAAGATTGTGAAATGTCCGCGGGGTAAAAGAAAGTATCGCGCGAAATAACAGTTTTCTAACGCGGATCCACTTGAATTGGGCTGTATTGGGTATAGAGCAGGCGTTAATTGTTTCTCTCGTATATATGAAATCCTCGGCAAACAGCAGGCTCAATCGGTCAAAAGTAATTTCCTTTCATCAATTCCCTGGCTCCTGCCTTTAGACTCGATCGATCACTCGTCGGTACCGAGCTCGACACAGCAGCAGCAGCAGCAGCAGCAGCAGCAGCAACGGCAGCGCAATCCGCATTCGTCGACTTTGGCTCTCACTCGTGTATAAGAGTCAATATAGCTCGCATGGATGCTGGTGCGCACTCTTTCTCTCTCTCTGCCTCTCGCTCCTCTATCGCATTCTCTCTGTGCTCACTTTTCTCTCGCGCGCCCTTATCGCACTTGGACCGACGGGCACCGACGCCCCGGCTTCTCTCCATTGTTCATTAATTATCAACGGATCGTCGCTATATGACCTCGCGCTAATCGTTTCCTGCTATTCGTCCTCTCTCTCTCCCTCTCTGTCGCGCGCGCGCTTTAAAGTTTCAACGTGCGCTACCGGAGTGGAGAGAGGACGTTTGGAAATTTAGCCCAATTCGGTTTTCAGCGCGGGGATCCTGACATTTTGCGTCACTCGCCGCCACCGCGAAATTCCAAACAATAGACTGCGTGGCTCGAGCGATCCGCATTAAACGACGTTTCAAAAGAGGGGAAAAATGAGAGCCCCACGCGAGAGCTGCAAAAATATAGCGAGATGCTAAATTGAACATAAATTATTCGCGCTGGGTTATGAACGTTTCTATACGAAAATGTTTGCTGCCTTTGTTACGCGCGTTTGCAGTATTCAATTGGCTTGAGACAATGGGTTGGTGGACCTATCCGGACACAATCCGTCTGACAATTTCAATATGCTCGGTTGATGTGTACTCCATTACATCATGTGATTTTCAGAATTTAGGAAAATAAATTGGACGTAATCAAATGCAGTGATTAATTATTGTATCGAATTCATCTAACGATAAATGCAATGAAGCTTATTGAAAATAGTATTATCTCAATAGAATCGAGGTAACTATAATTATATAATATATAAAATAAATATTTTCGCAAGTAAATGTTAATAGCACAGAAATTTCCGCAAATTGTTCGTTAGTATATTTATACTATATTTATGTCCTAGTTTGCAAAGCGAACGCTACTCAAGTACCAGCTTCTATGCATAAATGTCGGAAAGGTTCTGCAGTTAATCGAAAAAGGCAAATCATTGATTGACTTTCGGGGAACAAAAATATTGCTACAATTTCACTAATCAAAATAAGATATGTATTTATAGTTCAATACCCATACATGATTTTTACCCATATTAATTTTTTTATCAAATATATTGTTTTTATCAGTATATAAAACATTGAAGATAAAAGGATATTTACGTGTCAATACCGAATATCGTTGAATAATACTCGTCTATGGAATATTTTATTCTTGTTTGGTAAAATCGCGATTGTTTTATGTTAATTACTTTAATACGTAACATATAGGGCATTCATTAAGATTTTATCTCCGATCATGACATTAAATTCCATGTTTTTGCATGTTATATTATGCAATGTACGTAAAACCATTTTTTCATTGAACATTAAACGTGTCAATTACGAACAGAAAATGATATTCCAATGCTTGCATGTGTGTAAGCCATGCGTCCTCGGCCTTTAATCAAATATCGATTCGACGTCTTTGTATATAATGTAGATATTGCGATAATAAACACAATTTATTTGTTGTATAAAAATCCGATAAACCGTAGACAAAAACCGGCCTTATATAATGTACAGCAGCACCTACATAAACGTCGTCATAAAGAAAATAAAAAAAAAAATTGCTCAAAGCCTTCGAGGATGAATAATTAAAGGTAGTAACAAAGCGATACCATCGGCGTGTGTGCATATTTTGTGCAACATAAAAGTGCTGTTTTGAAAGCAATTTGTCTTTCAATATGCAAGCTCATATAGCAGGAGTATTAATAAATAATAATAGATTCAAAAAGCAACTGACATTTATTTAACGGAAATGAATTGTCAAGTATTGAATATTGTCGAATCAATCAATGCATGTATACCTTTATGCTCCACCAATACGTTTCATTTCCTCGAACGGTAATATCGTTTATATATATATATGTAGAGAGAGATACATTGTCAGCTGACCGTTGACGTTTCACAATCGTGTGCAAACTCGATAACAATAAATCTATGCAAATAACGAAGTTCCAGGATATGGTTCCAAGCAAAATTCCGACTCGGTCATATAGCATAATATTATCGTAAAAATAGAGCTTGTCCCCGAATGATAAAAAAGGGGCAAAACAGATGAGAAAGTCAAATGAAACAAGGCTGCAGTGTCGTCAGTGGGGGCTCGGGCGGCATTACTCACGGCCCTGGCTCTCATTGGAGGGGTGGCCGCGAGACTCCTCGGCGTCGTCGCTGGCGTCCTGACACCCCCCCCCCTCCCTCTCTCTTTCGCTGTCTCTCTCTCTCTCTCTCTCACCCTGTCGCGCATGTAGGGAGGGCGAGCAGCCGAGCAGCGCCTCGCGACGCCTCGCTCGCGAACTAGAGCACTGCTGTTGGCTTTTTCGGCGTTAACCTCTATCGAGGTGCTGTGTGCGTTTCTCGTGCGGACAGACACGGTTGCACACGCTCTCTCTCTCTCTCTCACTCTCTCTCCCTCTATCTATCTCTCTCTCTCTATCTAGCTCCAACTCTCGCGTGCAGGACGACTTTCGCGAATAAGTCCGAATCGCTCCGGGCCAATTAAAATGAAGTAAGCCTAGAGATCAAAGAAGGGGGGAGAGAGAGGAGTGCGGCTGCGATAAAGAGAGGAAAGACAGAGAACGGCGCGCGCGAGTTGTATATATATGTATATACATATATACATATATATTTATACGTACGATATATGGTATACGGTATACAGTGAGTGCATAGGAAGGAGCGAGTGTGTCGGGGAGTACAACACAACAGTTGGTGTAGTGCGAACGACGAGAAGAGAGAAAGAGAGACAAGAGGCATATAAGGGAGAGACACGTCGGACACAGGCTGTCGTTGCGGAGGATATATAGAGCGAGGAAACGTGTAAACGCGCGCGGGCTATACGAGTATATAAACTGTCAAAAGAGGCGCGAAGGACGAATCCGTACTTATGTAGCGCGATCAGGACGAGACTGAGTGCACGAGGAAAAGTGTCGGTGCGCTCGCACTGTGTGTACGCGTGATACATCTCGAGCATCTCTCGGCGGAGGCGACGGAGCGCGAGTCCGCGGATCAAACCCCAGTGGCAGCAACTCACGGTGAGTCTTGTTCTCTCTGCACAGCTCGTCCTCTCCGATTCACCTGCATCCTCGCGCCGTAGCTCTGCTGCACCGCTGATGCGTGCGTGCGCGCGACAGCTGCCTCGTGTTTTAAGCACCTCGCACGCGCACGTGATACGCTGGCACTGCACGTTGCACGCCTGCAGTCACAGTGGCTTTAGGGAAGGGGTGCCGTTGTGCTCATTGTATTTTCATCGGCTCTTACGAGACTCGCTGTCACCTCCCTTTGAGCCGATTTATTAATAATATAATATACCGCGCGTCCTGTGCACCGCACTCCTCGCCGATAATGCGAACAGGACATTCTGTGGGCCTCGCTCCCTTATAATGCTACATTCCCTCTTTTATGTCCGACTCTCGCGAGTGCACGTATAAGCTTGAATTGATTGCAAAGACAGACTTTCCTTCAAGGGGTGAGTTTGCTATCTTGGCTTTTCATTACAATTAATGACCGCGAGCGAGGTGTTTTATTAGAGAGTGCGCGCCTCGTATGGATATAGGCTGATATGATTCGAGGTCCGTTGGGTATGTAGAGCGGGGCCGCGTGTTCCCTACATTTTATTTTGTTTCCTTATCCGAGGAAGTGTGTATAATAAGTGAACGGCGGGGCTCGTGCTGCGGGACTGATTCGAAAGGAAGGAAAATATATAGTAACCTTGAACTCGTTGGAACGAAGGTCTAAGGATGAGTCAGCGTCGATATGGCGGCGCACAACGCACGAGGGCTGCTATTTTCTAATCAGCTGATTATTGGCTTTCGCTCGTTTGTTTTTATAACGAAAAATATGGAACCGAGGGGGGTTGGGAACCAAGGACACTCATACTCGCGTTATGCACCACTTTCCCAATGTGTTTTGTGTTTCACTGGGGATTTTAAATTATCGGGGAGTCGCTTTTTTATTTTATCGTTACGCATCACGAACATTTCCACTTTATGTGGAGCAAAGTCTATTTCATGGTATATTTATTCCGAAACTTCTTCCTTCTTCGTTTTACTTGCGATTAATTCCGTGCTCAGAGTGGATAACGTATGGTTGATAAAAAAGTATTATTGGACATTTTAAGAAGCGTTACATTCATTTGCTCAACGATTATTACGAATGGAATTTTTTGTTATCCAGGCTGAGATACATTTCCTTGCATACATAATATAACAGTAGTACTTAACTCTTTCAGGGGCACAGTTAATCTGACAATTATATCGAACAACTGTTACCATACCCTTACGTTTTCGAGTCAAAATAAAAATATTTCAAATGGCGGATGCAATATGACGCACGTCAACCAAAAAAATTCAATAATTGGAAATGAAAAAAATAAAGCCCGATTTCTGCACTATATTTTAATGTGACGCAATAACAATAGCAAAATGCATAATTGTTGTAAAACTCCTATAATATTGGGTTATTAGTTAGGTAACATAGTTAAGTGCTTAGATATCATAGTAGTGTTGGTGTATCATTTATAAATTTAGCAGTACAAAATTTCAAATGGCTTTAGAGGTGAAATACTGAAATTCAGATAACAAAGTTTATTCGTCATATGGGTTATATTTTGCTAGTTTAAATTAAGGTTCAAATAATGCATTTCAACAGAAACCAAAAAAACGAAGTATTAAATTTTTTTTGCTATATTTTGGATATTGTCCTCCATTAACGCAATCTGTCATAATCAACAGTAATCAAACATTTTTTTATCGATTTTTAAGATTGTAAAAATTAATGTTTTCAAAATTTTAACTCAATAGCCTTTTAAATAAAATTATCCTGCTCACAATAATTAATTACGAATTTTATGAACGTCACTAAATAATAATATAATTAAAAGCATTAATCAAACTAAAGGAAGTAAAATACATTATTTAGTTATCAACAGTTAATCAAAAATAATCTTATTATTATTTAATTTATGATATTATTTTTAACTTTAATTTTGAATTGAAGTTTCTAATTAAAATTATATTTACTCTGCTATAAATATAATAATTAATAAACATGCTCTTTCAATTAATTCTAAATGAATCTATGTGAATAACTGTTTAAAGCCATGATTGTTTTGAATATCATATTCAGTTAACTTCTATTGCCATTTTAGTGAATTGAAATGTATCAGTATGTGATAAAGATTTCACAGCTCGCAGTAATGCTATAGAATTTAAAATACCATTATTGATTGCAAATTGATTGTCATTACTCTTATTGATGAAAAAGCTATACAGCTATTATGAAATTTAATCATCGTTATTTCTAATAATTCAAGAAGTAATTTATGGTTTACCAGCGGAATAAAAAAATTGACAAATAAATTTTTTTCTCTCCCTCTGTACGCAAACTAATATGTAGACGGTGCAAGGCGGCTTTGCGTATAATAAAAGCCAGAATAAACACGAGTTAACTCGGTGGCTCGCTCATTCTAATATCGTCTCGTCGCGCAAGGGTTAAGCAGAGAAATGTCGTGAGCTTGCTGTAGGTATACGCAAGACGTTCTTCTCGCAAATTGGGATCCAACTCTCTTTCTTTCTCTGTTTTTCTTCTTTCTCCCAGACGACAGTGCGAAACGCAACGCGGTATCGCAAGAGGGAGAAGGTAGGAGGCGGGAGGGAGAGAGTAGAAGAAGACGAGGGACACGACGTGGCCTCCATGTTCCAGAACGTGACTTGGTTGCAATATTTAAAAGGCACCTCAACACGTCAATACTCCTCCGCGACGTCCCTCGCGTGACGAGATATCGGGCTCCACTGTCGCCGTTGCTGCTGCTGCTGCTGCTACTGCTGCTTCTGCCAGTGCTTCCACTTTTGCTGTCTCGATTCATTCCTTTCCTCGCCCTCTACTTCTTTCTGGCGGGCCATTTTATTCTCGAGCGGAAAGAAAGCGGCCCGTGTCTGACCTTAACCGGAGACCATCCACTGAACCCGATACCCCCGGCTCGCAACCGTCTAAGCGCACAGAAGAACACCAATTTTCCTGTCATGATTCGAGATTTTCTCTTCCGCCGTGAAGTAGCTCCGTCCTAGAGGATGGATTTTCTATACGACGATCCGTCACGATCAGTCCTATTAAGTAACTTGCTCTTTCTTCCTCTCGCTCATATGCCAGCACACTATGTGTATCTATATATACTGGAGAGAGTGAATTTTTTATGTCCCCACGGTGTCGAATTTCTAAATTTTCTAGAGCATATTGAGATTTGGGATCTAAGATCGATTGGGTTGACATCTGGTGGTAAAAAATAAAAGCATCTTAAGCTACAAATTCTCATAAGCGATTGGTCGATACGGTGAAACGTAGGCAACCACTCCGCCCCTATGATAGATCCCAATACACTTAGTCAAGCAAGGAGGTTGTCTATTAGATGGGTATGAAATTTAGTGTACAAAGAAAATATGTGAAATCCATGCTATTGAAAGACATATTTAAAAAAAATGACCTTATTTTTCTTATGCGAAAAATTGTATAGACAAACAATGTAATATCGTATTTTATTTTCTTAAGTATTAGATGCGATTTTCATCTTTCTTAAAATATTTTCCTTCAAATAAGGAGATCAAATAATTTTAAAGTTAAACAGTTTTTTTAATTTTATAAATTAGTGCAAGTTTATTCGATTTAATTAAAATCTCATATTACAAATTATTTGAAAAGATTGAATAAGTGGCTAATGTCCTGATTGAATCATTGATTAAAACAGAATAGAAATAAAAAGAACTTCTCTGGCTTATTTTTTTTTGTTCATTTAAAATTGTTTTGCGCCTTGCACTTTATAAGATGCGCAAGAATCAGTTTTTTTATGCCTTTTTTTAAGCATTGAGATACAACAATTAAGTTATATGTAATAGTCGTCATTAACGATTAAAGAGTAAAGGTTCAGGTATTGAATTACTCACTGCAAAGAAATAATTATCAAAAATTGTACTGCACAATTACGCTCTACTTTCATCCTGAAAGAAGCTGTTATACACTCATTATATCAGCTCGTGAAAAATGAATTAGCAAAGTCTGCCTGGAAAAATGTAATTTACGCGCAACAAAACGATAGAAAAGTTATAAGCTTATTATATTCCATGAGAGAGGGGGCTGGTATAGTCAAGAAAGAGCGAGGGAGAGCACGGATGGAGTGCAGCAATGCGTGGGTTAGGAAAAAAATTGTGACGTTTCCCGGTATGAGCAAGGGCTGAATGCGAGTTAGCCGAGAACGCGGGCAAAGCGATGGAACGTGAAATGAAGCTGGCACTACATCGGCAGCAATCACTTATAAACTTTGACAGTCGAATTGGTGAGCGCGCGCGCGAGCGTGTGGCGGCCGCGAAAGAAAAAGAGACACGCGGAAGGTAAGCTGATTCACGCGTACTGCGGCTAACTTTATTTCCCCCATATTATATATATATATATATATATATATTGGCGAAATGAACAAACCGACTCTCCGAGAGAGTCGGATAAAAATTTATGAGATAGAGAGGAATGCAGCAGCGGAAATTTGTGGTGGAAATGAGACACGGCTGTGACTATTAATATGCTGCTCTTTCGTTGCTTTGAACATTTTTGCGAGATGATATTTTATGAAAGGCTCAAGTACATTATATACTGTGGTTTACCCCATTGTGCTGGACTTTTTTTGTTCCCATATGAATTTTCATTTCATTCGATTCATTGATTTTCAATTTCCTTTCGCTTATATTTGGTTAAACTGCATGACTTTTTGTATGTAATATATATATATATATATATATCTACATTATTTTACTTTACTTTTAAGTTCGTTATGAGATCTACACATACTCAAGTGGAGGATGGGTTACTGATATGTGTAATTTCGTCCTTAGTAGAAAAATTTAGTAATCTATTATAACACAGAGAAAAGTGGCTTAGAAAATTTTACCGTCTAGCAACATGAGGACGGAGCTAACGTACTATATGAAAAAATTACTATATTTTTTAAAAAATGTGCTTTGATATGTCTATAAATATAGTGCCTATGTTAATGCGATATGATGGTCCTACCTTACCGACATTGCACTAGTTTCATTCTGGTAATAAAATCTCAGTGCACGATCCAAAAAGAAGCTTTGTGAAAATGGCATTTTCCAATAGTGTTTAATTAACTGTTGAACGAAACTTTGAACGAAGTACAATGATATCTTCATTTTGCATAGATCTATGTACTTTTTTTACTAAAATTAAACTAGTAATGTTAGCCCCTTAACATAGTCACTGTACCTGTACACATATCAGATTAGTAGATGAGTCCCGAGTTCTGTCAGACAAGATATAAATATAGATATATTGACCATCTTAATTCCCAATCTTTGGAGCGCCATATTTTAGTTTCTTCAAGAATTTAAGAAGATTATTTTGTTTTAATATGTCTTGTTTTGTTATGTGCACAATGGCAGTAGATTACTAAGGTTCCTCACTGCAGGCGAAAATACTTATTCCATGGGCAATAAGCAGTAATCGATTTTCGAGAAAGGCTATCGTTCGCGCATGACTAGCACTCAATACGATAGGTGACGCTAATGTAACATTGCGAGCAGTCGTGAGCAAATACGATTTTAGGTTTTAAAACAGACTGAATATTTGGTTTTCATGATTTATAATAACTATTTCATGATTTATAATAACTATTTCATGTATCACTACACGGAAAAAAATCTGTGCCCTACACAGACTTTCGAGTATAGGTGTGGAATTCGGTACTCGACGGCTAGGTATAAAGGATCACCGTTGATGATGTCCGCAGTAGTGTGCTTCATGATATATATTAATGTTAAATTATCAGGTACTATATAAATAAAAACAGTCCTTAAATTTATGTCTACTCGAGATTTTATTGTCATTCCTGTCTCTGCCGGTCTTGGCGCGGACTTAACATAATACTTATCAATAAAACTACCCAAGTCCCTACCTCGTGGTCGATCCTCGATCTCCGTCAGGATTTGCTGCTGCTCCGCTCTATCGATGCACAAATTCCTGTCTGATTATACTGGAGTCCCTGGTATAGTGGTGGTGAATCCGTGTCGGCATATTTGTCGTTTACATTTACCTTATATTCTTGATGAAGATGTACCCAAGTACGTAGCCTTGAATCAACGATTAGTAGCCTTTAAAATACTTTTTTTTAATAATTGGTTGTGTTTATTATGTCCCAACAGACATTATCCAAATTTTCACATTTTAATCGAAGGTATTTTAAAATAATTTTGATGATCAGTTATCAAATAATAGAAAATTAATTATTCTGATTTCTTAAGTATAATAATGTAGATGGTGTATTTTAAATATTAAAATCAAAGAAAATGTAACCAGTTAAATGTAGAGGATTTTATTTTTCATCTTATGAAAATCTGATGGTGTATTTTCCTAAAGTGTTGTCGCATAATGTAGATGATCGGTAGTTGGTCGTCGAAGAAATTAATAAGTCGTATATTAAATTATATAGTATATGAGTTCAATAGTAATTTCAATTCAGAGAATGAGGGTTTGTGCAAATCTTGCAATGATTGTCTCCGGACTCTCAAGACGAGTTCGTCGCGGCTTGTTCCCGTCTTCGGTAGGACTGAAGGTCCTTCTGGACGGAGATCGGATGTACCATTCCTTCAGTGACCCTAATTGTTATTTATTTACGTTAAATACAATATTTTTTAAATTTATTTATAAAATAATAATAAAACTAAGTAATATTTGTTCAATTTATTTATGTTTAAGTTATATCTTTCAAGAATAGAACGTCATAGACTGTCAATACTGGATGAGACTAATTCTTCAACTTCCAGGTACTGGACCATTTACTTTGGAAAAATGAAAGATAACTGTTCTAGCCAATGTGTTATGGTAAAGTTTATTGTTTTAGTAAAACCTCCGGTATCACATTAAGCTTATAATTTCAAATTTAAAAAATGTATATGAATATATGAGCAGAATCAAACGAAATTTTATATACAGTAAGATTATATCGCACAAGTTCATATTATATGAAGTTATGCTGCAGTTATCTTTGAGAGTGTAGAAACAATGTTTACAGTCAAAGACTGAAAATGATTTATGAATTTAAATATCTATATACCTACTATATATCTATATGTCTACAATAAAAATGCAGACAAAATAAATATAAAAATAAACATAAAATTATTATTAAATTTTTTCCTTTAATGGAAAATAAAAATATTTCTCTTAAATGACTTTTGTAAAAATATTTTGTCATTATTCACTATTTTGATTGATGTTAAATGTTAAACAATCCTAGTTTCAAATCTTATCGCAGTAGTACAGATAAAGACGTACAAGTAAAAGTGTGTTATTTAAATATTTTGAAACGTTGTGTAATGAATTGATATGATTTATAACGCTTTATAGTTGCTGCATCGAAATATTTCTTTCAGAATTTCAAGATTTGCCATCACCAAATAATTTTTTGATGCTAGATTTGAGTGACTATCAAAAAATTGAGTTGTTTATATATTTATATTTTTCACTGCCCAAAAATAGTGATGTAGCAAGACAAAAGGATAGACGTAAAGATGAAATAGAAGCATTTAATTATACAACGTTTTAATTTAGCAACAAACGTTTTTCCTTACGACTTTATTATCGTTTAATTTGAAACTATCTCTCTTACTACCAGAGAAAGTTAAAAGTAGTAATATGAAATTTATTCACTATACTAACAAGTCATAAAATTTGACGAAATTTTAGAGAATACTTCTGTATTCCAAATCGAAGTCGAGTATCGGTAGTTTCGTCTAATGTAAATCCCGAGATGATACGAATTCTTTATAAACTAGCAATCCAAAATTCTAACGACTCGTAAAAAAACTAAATAAAGTATAGGAAATAAG
Source organism: Megastigmus dorsalis (assembly GCA_900490025.1). Classification (NCBI taxonomy): domain Eukaryota; kingdom Metazoa; phylum Arthropoda; class Insecta; order Hymenoptera; family Megastigmidae; genus Megastigmus; species Megastigmus dorsalis. The sequence continues at coordinate 41,934 of UELU01144597.1, forward strand.
TTTTAATTTGTTTGAAGAATAAGTCTTACATCTAAAACAGACGTTAATTTACTCTAAAATAATTTTTAGCGGTAAAATTGAACGATTTTATTAATCGTTTATAACTTCTGAATTGAAAATAATAGTGATTACTTATTTTATACGAGTTGGTAAAAATTTGTATTGTTGAGAGTTTTTATCAGTATGTGTTTTCATATAGGTACTTTGATTAAATTGACTTTATTTTCGAATTTAGAGCCCATAGGATGGACGTGTACAGATTCCTATTTCATTTGTAGATATTAGAAGCCATTTTCTAATGATTTTTAAAAATTCATGGTAGAAAACTACGGTCTCTCTTAGTAAGTATGTGAAAGTAAATCGAGACAAATTTGGTAGTATAAATATAAGACTTCACTACTAAGGGCATCAATTAAAAAAAAAATTTTCTTATATTTGAAATAATAGCATTGGTTTAACATGTTTTCAATGGAAACTTACTTGTATTATTTACTTTCTGGGATTCTCATCGAGACGAATGACAATTTCGAATGTTTGGCGATTCGTACAATCCTATCTGAAGTAGTGTATTAAATGTATTTTTCGTAACTTAGGTTCGTTTAAAATTTTTAACTTCCAGAGGCTATTAATTATTTTATATAAAGGTAATTAAATTTGTTAATTTATTCTTTATTGTCTGAAGAGGGGAGTAATATAGACTTCCGAAACATCGGAATTTAATTTTAATGAAGAATTCACTCGATTCATGTACTAATCTGATATGTGTGTGAGTGCCTATCTTAAGGGACTAACATTACACTATTTTCATTTTAGTAAAAAAAATACATAGATCTATGCAACATTACTTTGCAAAAACTTATTTTCGCTGAGATAGATTAATTCATCCGTGCTTCTTTAAATGTATTTTGTTATCATTTCAACATCTAAGTTTCATTTTGTTATTTACGTAATTCATACATGTATGATTACAGATTAATTAAAAAGTCTCTGTGAATTGTAAATCGTATTTGATGAAACTGGATCCAGGGAATGCTTACATCATTATCAAAGTGGTGGCAAAGAATTTTTTCAAAAGATTAGTTTCTATTTTTATATATTTCGTTAAATGCAAAAACCGGTAAAGTAGGAATCTTTCCGACCATAGCAAATCTCCTTAATTATTTTTTAATAGAACAAGGTGTATGTAAATTATGTTCGCAGATGCGAACAAGCAATTCTTCATTATAGAAAAAATAAAATAAAATTTTTAAAACTATAATTGTTATTCACAGCTGCAATATTTCAATAAAAAATTTGTAGAATTTTGTACTTCGTCACTGATAATGGACTGTGTCATTCGCTGTTGCGATTGTGTAGTTCAGGAGCGCACAAGAACATGATAATGCAGAATCGAAGAAAAGAAAAATTCGATATGCACAACGGGACCTCGTCACCTTTGCGAACCAAAACGAAGATCGAGTGCATTTTTACATAGAACTTGTTTCCTTGTTCTTTTATCTCTCATTCGCTTTCTTCTCCCTTCTCTGTCTCTCTCTCTCTCTCTCTCTCTCTCTCTTTCTTTTTTCTCTTCCCCTTCTCTACATTTTACACGCAAAATATATAGCGCAGCATTGTCGGCTTTTCGCGTGCGATAACACGCGTCGAGAACGTGTGATTTTTTCGTGCGATGCGCGCTGCGTCTGCCAGGCTTGTCGAAAGCTTTTGGATATACGAGACGTGTCGTGAGAGAACAAAAATGTGTCCACACTTACAGCGGCTCGCGCGCGCACGCTGACGCGCATTTTTCGACAGTTGCAAAAGCTCAATTTTGCAGTATGAATAACAGATTACATTTGTTTGAAACAAGGTTTAAAATCAATTATTTCCATGGAAAATAAAAATATACTTTTTCCATGAAACTGTACATCATTCTTGCGTTCTGTACACTATTTATTTTTCTATTTTACCATCTTTTTATTCAATAAGGTATTTGTACTGATTACTGTGCCCTAACCTATTACTGTACATAAGTTTTAACGTAATAGTCACAGTAAATAGACTGTACAGACTCTTATAGTAAGCAGACAAGATCCAGTATCTGGTTCATTCAGTTTTATTTTTATTGAGCTCGATATTAAGGGGATGTCGGAGCTATAATGACTGTCATGTGACTTCGCATTGTTTTTATTAATATAACGCAAGTTTAAGTATATCTTACAAAAAGACACTTACACTTAAGAATTATCGCTTATTTATAAAATATTTTTAATTATTACTGTTTAAAAATGTAAAAACGTAATTGCTTGGTATATAGACTATTAATTTAAAAGAAATGGATGATACGTAGTATAAATTAAATTGTAAGTATTCTTTTATACAAACATATTTATACAGCATACATAAAGTGGAATTAAAAGAAATTTATTTGTTTTTCTTTTCAACTGCAACCAATTGAATTGATTGCAGTGAAAAAAATAGTAAAAATGGGACTGAAAAATGGTGTGACTACAATGACAATCAAATCCATGGGTTTCGATATCGAATTCTTTTATGCGTTTACGCTGCGAGATTAAAAGGCAGTGGGGACGTGTCTCTGCTGTAGAACTATACAGTCTTTTTCGCTTGACGACGAGAAGGATTGTAATAAAGATTCTTTTTCCTAGCCGTCTGAAGCCCAAAGGGATTCGAAGGTACAATCGTAATAAGATTTCTTTTTCTTGTAGTTTGTAGACCAAGAAAATTTGAAAGAATGTAAATGCGTCTTTGTATAAGAAAAGTAACTACTGGAAATTAGAATAAAATAGTTTTAAATTTTATAAGTAAATGTCGAAAAGAAGAGATAGCAATTAAAATAATTGTTGCTTACAGATCTGTAAATTAATTTCCTTTCGTGCTATTTGAAAATAAGGATTCCGATATAACCGTTTAATAATTATTTTCCATCAAACCTTTCTAGGATTATTATAGATACTGATTTTTCGGAGAAAAAAATGTTCAATTTAACTATAATCAGTACACTACTGTTGTACACATACGTACTTTTTCAATTTGATAGATTTCCTTTCCACTTTGAATGATTCTTCTGATCAACACTTTTGACAGTTCAAATTTTTTATTTTGATTAAAGTATATTTATACAAATTTTAAAATATGTATAATTGAACTGCTCTAAATTCGGTGTACATAATTTCCTTAAGCTTAATTATTTGTGTCAATATATTATATGTTTTTTATAAGCCAGGATCAATTGTGCGAATACTATTCATACATATATATTACTCATTAATATGAGTAAATAAAATTGTACTCATATGGCTTATAACTAATGAAAGTAAAGTTACTTCTGTTAGCACTTGTTTCATTATGTAAATGAAAAACACAGGTTTTAGCATCCAAACAGTGGTTATTAGAACCATAAACATTTTATCAATTGGATGTAGCTATTTGTGATTTCGATAATGTTATGCACATATGTATATAATGAACTGAAGCTGTAATAAGTGTGCTTTATGCAGTGCGACGGAAACGCCCCTTTTTGTTTTTGTGCTCATCCCTTTTCTTCGCGCTGTGAGCGAATGAGACAATTAATCTAGAAGCTCCTCCACCCTTCGTCCTTCATATCGAATATCATATTCTTCATTATGAACTGTCATCATCATTATTGTTAATGTAAAATAAATTTTGGACGCTGAATATTAGATTTAGTCTGTCGTTTCTTTTCACTCCAACTATCATACCATGAAAAATAGTGAACTTTCGAAATATCAACCACGTAGGCATTGGTCCTTTAAACTAAAATTTTGATTGTCACATACAAAGTATCGTAGTCATCGACTTTAATTGTTATTACACTTAAAAAATTGTTTTAGTAATATTTATAATAACAATTCGGTTGTGGTAACCACATCAAAGAATATTACATAAAGCTATAGTTCTACATTTTTACTTTTCAGTTTGAATATTTCAATTTTTGAGTTCGTCAGATTATTGGAGTAGAGATGCAATATTTCTAAAGTATAACAGATTGTACTTTTGGTCGGAACAATGAAAACAAATTAACGATTAAAGTAAATAGTTTCCTAAAAGAAAATTTAATCTAACCATTTTTTGTAATCTCAAAGCTTCCACTGTAAAAAAGCAAAAAGTTTTTTTCTTGAAAAGTTTTTTATGCAACTCTCTTTACCCTAAATAATTTCGTTATAGTTACAATAAACATAGAAGCTTATCGATCTTCATGGAACCAAGCAATGTGCAACCTTTCTAGTTTCGCTGTAGGTTGAACAACTCATATGGATGGATCACCCTTAAACCCAAAACTCTAGTTCACAAAACAATTAGTGGTTCGAAATTCCCTCCTTCCTCCTTTCCCTCACTCCCTCTTCTCTCCCTCTCTCTGACTTTGTATCTCCGATACTTTCTCCTTCTCTTTCGTCTTTACATCATTACCTCCTCCTCTCATGCTTTGAAAATACAACCTCTTTGACGTAGCTCTCCAGCTCCACTACCAGAGCGCTACTTCCTAGGATGATCTTTTCTCTCCTCGAACTCTCTCTCTCTCTCTCTCTCTGCTTGTCTCTATATACGTGTGCGCTAAGCAGAGTACACACGAGCACACTGACTCGCCCTCTCCGTCTCCGTCCTCGCAGTCGCCGTACGTATTGCGGTCTTCGACGGACACACACACACACACACACACGTACACCTCCTGCGCCTGCGATATAATACTAGTTGCTAGTAGTCACACAAAGTCGCGCCGTCCAGTCTGTTCGGGGGAGATGACACCCGGGACCGCGCGCTATCTCGCCATACCCGGCGTGCACCTTTAATATATATATATATATGTATATACCTATACAGGGCGATCCATGCCGTTCGGAGAATAGAAACGGTGCCCTAAGACCACGAGTCACCGCGACATTGTTGCGGTTCTTACGTGTGTTCGCGAGTGTGAGTGTGTCTTTTCAGAAAGAGTAGAGAGAAAGAGGGAGAGGAAGAGAGAGAGAGAGAGAGTAGCAAGAAGGGTTGGTTGAGGTATACGTTATACAAGTGTGTGTACGTACAACGGAGGAAATACAGTGAGAGCGTGCGTCTCGGCTATAGTGGAGGGATAACGTCAGTTTATGTCCCTAGGAGGTCGTAAAGATACAGGGATGTTTTCTCCCCTTTCTTCCCTTGACCCTCTTCCCCCCCCTCCCCCCTCGTTCCCCTCGTTCGCGTCTTACACTATCTCTTTTCTCTATCCTCGTGTGTGGGTGAATGTATAGGTGCCTAGAGTTCGCGTCATCCTTTCCTTCGCTGCTGGCTTACGTGTGTAGAACATGGACGCGCTCACATAAGGGTAGAAAGGTGGGGGGGGGGGGGGGAGGAGGAAGCGAGAAAGAGCGGAAGAGAGCAAGGAGGCCGAGAGAGCTAAAGCTTTAGCTAGACCATATCCCGGACAGTCGATTGGTTTATCGGAGCTGAACATGTCTTAGTATTCACGGCTACTCGCGTCTTCGAGACTATACGCCATAGAAAGGTGTAGGTAGTATATATCTTTATAGATGCAAGGCATTACTGCAGAATGCTTCATTGCATTAAACACGAGTACAGAGCAGGAGTTTTCTTCCTTGATAGGGGCATGTTTAACTTTTTCGATGTGCGATGCTTGCAAAAGATTAAGTATCGATTTATCAATGCACGATATTGCACGAGATATTTTCTGCTATTTTTTAATTTTTATACACATGTATATATAAGTAATATTGTTTGTATCTGTAGCTTCTACACCTTGCAGTTTTAGTATATTAAAAGTAATTTCCCTACGGTCCGGATAAATCCTACATTCTTGTAAAAAATTTGAATCAGATGTGTCAGATAAGCTTAACTCCAGTCATCTAACATACAAATGAAAAAGGGCAATAATTGTAAAATTTTGCGTATGTGTGTTTACATTTGCTTGTATATTTTGCAATATGTTTGTTAAGTATAAGCATGATGAATACAAGTCTATTTATAATGACTGTATATGTTGACTACAGCCATTAGTCGCGGAAAAAATTTAGTATTTTATTTGTTTTTCTCTTTCTAAAGGAGAAAACTGGAGATCTATAGCACACATGGTTTAATAGGTATTAGCACTCCCTAACTTCATAGAAATTTTCATATAAATGGGCTTTTTGAGAAAAATGTATTTTTTTTTTAAAAACCTTGCATGGGATGAAAGTGGATTCAAAACTGAGTAAAATAGTGCTTAGTCTAGGCAAAAGCTTAAAAAAATCATTTTGAGCATTACAAATTGGATGAAACTTTATTGAAATAGAAAAACAAAATAATACGCATCAAATCATTTTTCAAGAAGAACGATATATTCAAATTTCAAAAAGATCGGCAATGGGGACATACTCTAGCCGTGTGATTTGAGATGAATACGGTCTAATACAGAAATCGTGATTCTAGCCCTTAGGCTTAAAAGTTACTACTGTATAGTCTGCATTGTTATGTATCATTAAATATGTTCTTTTTTTAACGAAATCCCTAATTTATTGCTATAAATGCTGAAAACGTAATACTACATAGTAACAGATTCAAATTATGTGACGTAGATTTAACGAAAGTCTAAATTAAATTTGATATTAATGAATATTTAACGAGTATCTAGTTAATGAGACACTTACCTTAATGCTCTTTCGATTGCAATTAGTCGAAAGCTACATCTCTAGACTTACCATATTTGTAATACAAAATTCATTATGTCATATTACTTTTTGAAATACTTTCAGAACACTTTAGTATAGAGAACATGTCTAAAAAGTGAAAACTTTCACGATATATATATCAATTTCTATGTTAAAGTCTTTAAAAACTGGCCCTTTGATAAATAGTAGCATAAAGAGCTTAATGCCAAAATAAAAAAAAAAAACTGTCTGAACTCGATTTTAACGACAACTTCCTTAAGTACTAAAGACTCAATTAAGACTAGTTCTACATACAGTATTGATTAAAATTTAATTTAATAAAATTCAACCAAGCAATATTTCAGGTTATAAATTGTAATTAAATGTGGCTAGATTTATTTTAGTGCTATGATTTTGACGAAAGGAATACAGGATAAGGGCTAAGGTTCTCATTATAGAAAAACTAGTTTAACGCTAGTTTCAAAAGAGTTTCTTTGCGCAACAAAAATTAAAAAATATTACACAATGATGAATATTATAGTAATATTAAACTTCAATATATAATATAAATATATAAACTACTGGCACAAATAATTAAATTATTGTAGAATAACTCTTAGTTAAATTTAAACGGTTGTATGAAATTTTAGAAAAACATTCAGAAGATATATTTTTCGTCCACATGAAACCTACATTATCATTTACAGCATATAAAAATATTAAATTAAAAAAACATATTAAGTTACATGACAGGGAAAGTTGAAAAATGGACAATTCTAACACTGCAGGCTCCTATTGATATTATAAGCGAAAAACACAACACTTATGTAATTATACCATCATTTAGAGTATATAAAAAGAAGTTTAATTTAAAAACTTACTTGATGGGAAATGTTGTTACAAAAAGACTGAAACGACTTTTCCTTATGCTTAATACATGGAAGTAGAAACAGACGAGTACATAAAGACCTGATTTCCAATCAAATTTTCTTTTATCATTATGTAAGGGGATCAATTTTTTTTAATTTAATATTTTTTTATTCTCTAATAAGCGACAATGAAGATTTTGTATACTTTTCCACTAAAGATTTCATTTTTGACTGAAAATAAGTGACTTTCCATACTCGCCTAGTTCTACTGGCATGTAAAGCATAGCATACGATCAACTCGACCTTTCTGTAATTGTTTCCTGTCCAGCAAGTGGGATAATGTTCTATAAATTAAACGTCTCTTTACACATTCAGTGATAATATAAGTTTTATAGGTGTACGTTGAAATCCTAATAAAAACACAATTTGAGAAATCATTGAGTTCTAGCGATTGATTAGCAAACGCGATACTACGATATTCGTAATAAGATGATAAAAGTTAAGCGCTTCCTCAAGTGGTAAACAGAAATCAGGAGCTCTATCATAAAAATAACTGATTGATAAATTCGATTTTCTGGTATTAATGTGTTTACTGCACTGTTGTTTATTCGATTCTAATTTTTAATGCAGATTTGCGAAGGTCAATGTCTGCTTTTCCTTGTTGAGTTTTCAAACTACTTAAATTATTGCTGGTAATGAAATACTATTCTTGTTAGTAATTTAAGTTTATTAACATTATTTATTTAAAAACTTATAGCATATAATAGCTATAGCTATTTACGTAATAAAAAAATTGATGAGTCTTTTGAACTTCTATATAGTTTTCATGTAAATGCAAAGAATAGTCAATACAAAAATAGCCAATACTAAACTATATCAGTAAGTTACATATAACAGGATGATAAAAGGAAATTCTGGTGTTAAAATACAATTATCCAGAATTAAACAAATTGTAGTGTCTTTTAATAATATCAGAATAAAATACACATTAACATAAATAATAATCAGTCCAAAGTGTATCATGAATAATCTCAGTATTAACAATCTGGATTCAACTTCTTAAATTTAGCCCATAATCCGCCTTTCATGTGTGTTAAAAATGATGCTGGCTCCACTTCCAGAGGATATTTCGTTTTTGACGAATATTCTACGGAGTACTGGGTAAGCAGCGATGCCGCCGTCAGTTTCACCAACATTATTGCCAAACGCATACCTATGCACATTCTAGGCCCTTCGCCGAATGGTAAAAATACATATTTGTTGCGATTGGCCACATTTTCCGGGCTGAATCTATCCGGATCAAAAACTTCAGGATTAGGCCAATATTGGCTGTCGTGGTGTAGACCGTTTATTGGGATGAAAACGCAATTTCCCGGTTGAAGATCGCATGTCAAGCCGTCAAATCCTTTGAGAGTGATTGCCTCGGTGCAAACTTTCATTTGCATACCCACGGGTGTAATTAGACGCATCGCCTCATACATCACTTGTTCCAGATAGGTCATGTTCTTCACTGCATCGTAAGTTATAATGCCGCCAGTTGTGCTAATCGTGGCGAGAATGTCATCCCGAAGCTTTTTCTGCACCTCCATATTTTTAGATAGATGATAAAATAACATTTCCAAAGTGGTGCTGGATGTTTCGTAAACATCACCATAAAAAATTATCACATCTGCAATAATGCTGTCTATGTCGTCTTCAGCATTCGAATCTATGCAGAATTGAAGATAATCGTCAGGAGCGACATCCGACTGCTTCCGTTCCTTGAGAATTTTTTTCAGATTTTCCCTAAAATATTTGTCTGTGCTTTGAGATAAAAAACCCATGCTGAAGAAATTAGCTACATCAGGCAAAAAGAAAAGCAGCGCTTGCTTAATGCCATTGACAGTTGTTGGTTCGAATAAGGATTTAGCAACAACCGCGAAGGATAATCTATCGGGGTTATCTTCGAAACTCTGACCTTCAATCGCGAATGCGGCGTTAGCCACGACTTCGCCGGTACACCTTATGAAGAATTCTTTCAATTTGCATTCGCAGGCAATGCCATTTTCTTTTATTTTTCGTTCGATGTAGGCATTCATTCTCGTACACACTTCTTGAATAATGAGGAAAAGACGTCTCAGTTTTTTACCTGTCAAGTGGCTTGTTGTTCGTGCTCTCGTTACCTTCCACATATGCGGATCGGTTGCAAAGAAAGGGTTTCTGGCCAAAACTGGATCTGTTCTTTCGTTGAGCATTAGGCCATTGTTGCGAAAACTTGGAAAATTGGTTGCTAGAACACTCTTCACTAATTCAGGATCACGTGCAACTACACTTGGTCGTTGCATAAAATAAAATCCGATCATACTAGCGTTCGTTTTGTTGTATAAATTTTGTACGAAGGTCGGTATGCTTGCCCTTTGTGTCAAGATAGGCAGGATGTGCCCAAATCCAGGAGTTGGATTTGGCAGGAATGGTATTTTTTGCTTTTTCCAAAAGTCATAATTCTTTGTTAAATACCAATAAGTTGTTATTGAAATTATGACTAAAATCACAAGTAAGTGAAAGAGATCCATCCTATCGCAAGCTGACTTGCGTAGAATACTACTGCAAGTATCCACTTCATGCAAGTTTCAGCTCTTATACACATAGTAATTGGCATACTACGTAAGCTGTCAGTCATCGTTTTATTACTTAACTATTTATAGCATCAGTACCATCAGTTATGAAGCATGTAACTGCGCATTTGATAAGATAAAGAATCAAAGTCGTTTTCAACAGTAGCGATAATTCTTTATCAAATAATTCTCTAAACTCGTGAGAATAATTAGTATGTCTGTTAAAGCGATTTTAATTGACTAAATAAAAAATAAATATTTATTTATCTTTCTATTAAACAGATTTTGAAGCTTACGAAATTTTAATTAAATTTGGTTTGTATTATTTTTATTACAATGCAATAAATAACCATTGTAAAATTTATAGTTTATTATTATTTCATATCATAAATTAAAGATTTATTTTTATCAATAGATGTAGTAAAATAACCAACTTTATAATGGATTGAATTTCAGTTTTTCCTGATATGTGATTTTTTTATCATTTTCTCTTAAAAAGACACTTCTCTAACACTTAGTTTTCTCCAACGTAATCGCTTATGATAATATATTTGATTAAACATAATTTTATGCAATGATGCAAAGCATTCTAAAGATATATGGCATTAAAAAAATTAAATCACTAATATGTATACAAATATACATAGATATCTTGTAAATATCGTATTCTGCCACTGTAAAAAATATCTGGAAGCAATTAAGTGGACAATTTCAGTCAGAGTCAAGAAAAATCTACTTACAAAGAAAATCCACACCTTGCGGGTTACGAATTTAGTTGAAAGTAATTGCTCTATGAGCCGAGTTAGGGGTCATTTAATCAAAATATTTGAAAAACCATAGCTGTCTTCAAACCTTTATTGCAAGGCGAATATACAGGGTCTTCAAAAAGTCTGGGACCCTCCTGATTTTTGAATCAACTACCTAAACAAAAATGATGAGGTCCAAGGTCGATAGGATTTTCCAGGATGATTTAAATGGGGACTTTGACTTTAAGGGCCGATAAAACATTGCAGTCTTGAATGTAAAACCCGGCTATTTAGCCTAAGCAGATTTTACTTGATTTAGATAAAGTCTATTGTGTCGTAAAAAAAAAGTTTTCTATACTTGTTTCCAGCTTATATTTTTGTTAGTGAGACTAAGTGAACTTAAAAATATCGAAATCTATGAAAATGTTCACTGTTACAAGCCTTTATCAACTATTAACATTATAAGTATAAAATCTAAGCAAGAAGCGCGATAAAAATATGATATTACAAAAATAGGTGATCTTTAATTATTTAAACTTTCTCAATCATAGAGTATGAGACATATTATTTTCTCTTTCTCTCCCCCTCCCCCCCTAGCAAAGGCTTTCGTTTTAGCGTGATGAGTTTAATCAAAGTTCACTCGCGGCGAGTTCAACATCAGATGCAAAGGGGGAAATTTGCTAAAGTGCCCCTTCGCAAAACTTTATTTACGTACTAGTAGCCAGCGAAAGGACTAGTAGCCAACTTTTCGCTGGCTACTAGTGCGCGGCAACCCATCTTTCTCGCAGCTTATACGCACGCACGCAGATTCCGTGGAGATGGTGAATTACTCGCGCGTCTGGAAGTACGCGATCATGCGTGCGGTGATTATGTCGAGACTCGCTGTAGGCACCTGCCTAAGATGCCTCGTGGAAAGCTGAAGTAACCCCTTCCTCACGGTCGATGTGTCTATGCATGTTAAGTAATGCAGCGATAGAGGCGCCAAGACAATAGGTATACATGCTAATTATTCCTGTGGCACTTCGATGCTAATATTGTATTGAATATCGCGGGATAAAGACACTATTATATCAGAGTATAAAATATCGTGGGAACATATGGAAGACCTCATTAGTACACAAGGTGCATGGGTGGACTTATTAAGAGTATGTGCCTGGGTCGGAAAAATTCCTACTTTACCTATTTTTGCATTTAACGAAATATATAGAGATAGAGATTAACTTTTAGAACCAAATACTCTGCCAGCATCTCGGTAATGATGTAATCATTAGGTGGTTCAAGTTTTATGAAATTCCATACACAATTAATAGAGATTCGTAGCGAATTACGAATGAAATTTTCAAGGACAAAAATCTCTGTGAATTGTGGATGGATTTTTATGAAACTGAAATCGCATAATGTTTACATCACTACTGAGGTATTGACATAGTTTTTTCCAAAAATTAATCTCATCTTCTCATGTTTCATTAAGCGTAAAAATCGATAAGGTAGGAATCATTCTGCCCCAAGTACGTCCCCTTGAAACGAATAGCGAGCGAGTGATAATATAAGTCGATTAAATGACCTTGTTGACACGGTCAAATGACAATTATTATTAAACGAAATATTCTGTGATAACAGAATTTGGTCTTTAGTTAATAATTATCACTTCTGAAGAGTTATATATTATATCTTTTTTATTGATGCTAAATTAATGATATTTTTAAGGAGAAAAATGCAATGTAATGCACCAGAATTTGCAATTTATTTAGAAACAAATTTATTTAGGAAGAAATTGCAACGTTTCGAGGGTCTGTAGATAATTACCCTTCTCAACAGGCTGAACAGCGAAAAACAAACCTTCAAACATAACAAATCACTACATGGTTCTCAATTATTCCTTAAATACTACTTTAAATACTATTACGGTAACTGATAAAAACTCGTTAAAAGGTATAAAAACGTAATTATTAAAATTCGAAATCGAAATATTTAAAACTTTATTTATTATAAAAACTAATCACTTATTCACTTAATAATTTTCTTGGGACTTGCGAAGGGCAAGAAAACTCACAAACGAGATACTGGAACGTTAACATCCACTGCATACTTGTAATGATATTCTTATTTTTAATAATTAAATCGATAGGTTAAATAAAATGATATTTTATTTAATAACATGTATATATATATTATACATCTTTTTATATTGTACATGCATGCAACATGTGTCTAATATAGTTAAGAAGAATAAAGAAAATAATATTATCTTAAACATGAACTTATGTACTAAAATAATGTTTCAATTACTTTCTGCACACATATTATTTAAACATTTTCATTATAGTTGTATGTAATTATCAACATAACGGCCACTAATTGAAAAGCATGAAGCAAATAAGCTAGAATATAAAACAAATTTTAGTTAATTTCACACTTTTTTATTTTCTTCCTTTTATATCCATCGACTCTTGTTCCATACTTGAAAGCCTAGTTTGAACAAAATCCACAGTGCTTACGATAACAATAATAATCTCTAGGATGAATTAATATTAGCAATTAACGCCGAATGGTGGTCTGAATATTGCCCCGTGTAATGAATCACGTCCCGTTCATTTTGCCCGTGAACTCGAGTAAACGCGCGTGCGAGATAATTCATTGCTCACGTTGGCTCGACGTAATGGGTGCTCAGCTACATTCTTCTCATTTCTTCATTTTTTTTTCAATTTTGGCCCAACTATTATATCAACCGTGATATGTGGATTTTAAAAAGTCAATAAAAATCAACTGCGCTCTAAAAATCTATCACAGTAATAACGGAAAAAGTTTTTCGCATAGATTGTCAATAACTCTAAAGCCCTTGTGAATAAACAGTATTATATAAGCAAATCGAAACAAATAAATGTAAAAATGATTCGTTTTTTAGATGAGTATGTCATATCTAATGAAACATTGTATACAATATCAAATGAGAACATGACTGCTGATTAGATATCGATGGCTAATAGACAATAACAATGACTCAAATATAAATGCAATCCAGCAACAACAGCGATTACAGGCGAATTTTTTCAATTTGAATGATAAAAAAGTTTTCCTCCGCAAGTGCTATATACTTACGTTTAAAGCGAATCGCGTGTATAATTTGAATAGCTCGAGATAGCTCGCACACTGCACCAACCAAGTAGGTCAGATATTTCCCTGTACAGTGTCCTCAGTCGCGGGTGAGAAATTTCGAAATTGACTCGAATAGAAGACGTAGCTGCTAAGCTCTTTGAAAATCGACGCGGCAAACTAGGAAAATCGATGCCGGGGCCCTAGTCACACGACCAAGCTAATTTTCACGACGGCTCATTGAACAGGCAAAAAGAAGCGAAGCGGAGATTGAGAAACGCAAAAAATGAAGACCGACCGACAGAGAGAGATGCGGAGAAAACAGTAAAGAGAAACGGGACAGATAGAGTGTGGGAGATGACACAATCGATCGAATGAACAAACGAGTATAATGTCCAAGTCTATACATGTGTACACCTATGTACGCGTACGTAAAGAGTATGTGTGTTCGTGTGCGAGGGAATTACAGAGGGAGAGAGGTACGATGGAGCAAAATGGAAACAGAGGGACAAGAACAATGGCCGCGAGGCTGCCTTCAGTAATAAAGGGCCGATGGAATGGCTCGATATATCCATCGTATCACGGGTCAAACCAGCCCATTTGCTTCTCACAACAGGCTACTGCTGCTGCCTATGCCGTCGTCGCTTGTGGGCAAGACTTAATTACCAGCAGTGCCTTTACTACTCTCTGTCTCTTCCATCGCCCCTCTCTTTCTCTCTCTCTCTCTCTCTCTCGCTACCCGGGGACTTCCCAACTCAAACCTGATGGGCAAACGCTTCGTTCTGTCTGTGTAGAGTCCCCTTAAATTCGGTCAAACAAGAATTTACCTAGGTACGAGTTATTTAATTACGCTATTTCTTTGAGGTCCTTCTATCGTGCTTCGCCTTGGGTATTCACAAAGAACAAGGAAAGTTTGCAGATACAGTATAGAGTGGATGACTCTCGTTTAATGAATTTTCAATTAATTACAGATGTATCTTAAGATGACATGATAATTATCATGACTTATGATGTATTACACAAATTTATCAAGAGATCATATAGATAAATGTTATAAACACTTATAATCGATAGCTTGGAATGAAAACCCGAGTGTGAAGCATCAGTTAGGCACATACACATTGTATTTATATTTTATATTTATGCATAGAAAAACCCGAACGCTAAAATTTCTAAGTATAAATCTATGAAATAGGTTATGGTATATTTAGTGTACAGAAAGACCTGTTTAAAAACATTAGACCTGTGACATGTTTTATTCACGAATGAAGTCGATATCTACGAAGAAACTGGATTTGAGTTACTTGAGATTCTAATTTTACGATTCCAATACATTATTAATTCAACTGATTTTAAAGCGATTTGCAACTTTTGCGATTGCAGTTTATGGAATTGTATAAGCAGAATCAATATCTCATTTAGAAATCTCTATACTTATAATCAGTTAATACTACGGCTAATGCTATACTTTCGACAAAAGTAACGAATAAATGTCGAGATTAATAATCTTTGGAGATGACTTGGATAGGAATAATAAAGGGAATGGAATTCATTTGGGTGAAGAACGCGCACACCTGCATAGATGTAAATGCTCAAGGGATACTTTGGAGAGTAGATCGAGCGCCAAGTGCACAGCGCGCCAAAAGTTTTATGCATCGACAAGGATCGAAAAGCTTATGCAAGAAAGTAAGAGGGTCGGAGCGCATAGGCAAATTATTAGCGCGAAGGGTTAATGCACCCGGTGCGCTTGCCAGTTATCGAGGACTGAATTTTCAAGCAACGCTAAGTGGAACGCGAAGATAGACACTTGGAAGCAAGAAGCGGCCGAGAAGTTTGCCGCTCCAGGGCTGCGAGCGTCGAGATTGTCGCAAAGTGAACCTCGGGATCTATATACATATATATAGGAATTCAGTTGTGGGCCTCGCTGCTCCAACGCCTTACCGCATTGGCACGTACTTTTCCACCAACCCTTCTTCCCTCGGATTATGGAGTTTTGAGCGAGCTAAGTTGATACTTTTCAAATCGATCCTATTCGCAAAGTAAGATAAAGCGCTTCTGTTTTCTTGATGTGTAATTAAAAGAGGCCTGCATGTCCTCTGGCTCTTTACTTTTTGTTCTTTACTTTTGAATCAGCATTTATGCGGTCTTTGTAAAATTGGTCCATCCGAAAAGTTTTTAAACTACAACACTTCAAGTCCGTTGTAAGTTTTCATCCTAATTGTATTTGGTTTTGAAGAACTTATTTGCTACGTATGGAAAAATAAAAATCTAATATTAATAGGACTTTATCAGTCATGATAGGAAGGAAACTGCACTATATCCAATGATAAATCACAATTCTACACTGCTAAGTGGCTAATGCCAGACCGTCGATCAAACCATCCATTACTTTCCTAATCGTATCAAATCTCGCTGCGCCGCTTCAAGACCGTCATAGCATAATGATCCTCCTTTTTCCGGCTTACTCGATCCAGCCCATCTCTCTTTATAACACTTTTCTCGGAAAAAGGCGCTCGCTCGCTTTTTTGCCGAGAGCCGTGTGGAAAGGGTCGACGACGCGCCTGTAGTTCACGGCTGCTGCGGAATTTTCTGCGTCGAGCATCATACATAAATGATGAGGAAAATCGAATTTTCACTAAAGGCCCATCTCGCTTTAGCTCCTGCTTCTGCTTCATCATCAACAGTAGGTAGTAACTTCATTACTGGCTGGCATTAATAATGCTTCTGTGCGCGGCTGCGGCGAGTTAAACGAAAAGGGTGATGCTCCCGTCTCCTCCTGCCCCTTTGGCTTCTGCAAGGATTCGTTAATACGGTTATTGGTAATTTTTTCAAGGCGATTTCGAAGGAATTATAAGGCGAGCAATTTTAAAGCTATTAAACGTGCAGTTAGTAGATTTTCAATCTTGTGATATTATATGTTTAGATTTATCTTTAAATATTTTTTATTTATCTACAAATAATAACATTATATAATTGATATGTTATAGAAAGGAAATTATAAAGTGTGGAGAATAAATTTATTTAAGTATTTCTTTCCATTTAAAATGAATCCAGCTTGATAAAAATACTTTATATCTGTTTTTACAGAGAGAAGCGTTGTATTGAAAATATAAATCCTTATAAACCTTATAAAAAGTATAAAAATATTTTGAAAGAGAAAAAAATTTATCTTTTGAATGACTTACGATGATTTTTTTTCCTCGTTAAAATTGTTCTTTTCATTTTGAATTCATTTTATCTTTTATTTAAAGCTTTCTGATCAAAATAGATTTTTCTATTTTCCACGTATGAATACGTATGCTTATTCATATGTGGAAAATACAAAACTTTGAAGTTTATCAAAACTAGATGCTAGAGAGTGGAAAATATAAATTGCATTACCCATCACGACATATAACAGAAAGTCTACTAGTATTCGGAAGGCCTGACCTGGAACTCAGATAAAATTTAAAATATCATAAAATAAAAAAAATTAAAATGGTGTCTGATTACGGGACAAAATCTTAAAATTCTATGGTCTTAATTGCAGAGTAATTGTAGTACATACGTCGACCTAATAATACTAATTACAAATATATTACTTTTGTTATAATTTGATACTGGTTCTAAAATTATCCATAGTACACGGAGAAAAAGGGTTAAAAATTTTTGCTATACCGTCTAATAACACGAGGATAGACTCGACATAGCATAAAATTTACAATAGTTTTTAGTATAATTTGTTCGATTTTCATCAAATAGTTTAATATAGTAATTTTTGAAAACCGTTTTTCTTCGTGTACTAGTGGTACGTTATTGTCTATATATATATATATAAATTGATTTATAATCGATTAACGCTATTTTAAAAAATGTCGGTTAAATTTATTTTATACATATCGTGGAAATACGATCAGTAATTTTTATAAAATTAAAAGGCAAAAGTAAACGAAACTTTATATATATCATTGAAATACGATCAGTAATTTTCATAAAAATAAAAGGCAAAAGTATAAAAATTTATTCGGCCTTATGCATACTACACCCAAGATATATCCAAGATATGCCAAAATTCTTATTAAAGGCAACGATTCCGTTTGCAAACCTAACAAGCTCCACACACGAATATTATACATAATGCATCGGAGTGACGGCGGCGGCGGCGGCGGCGGCAGGAGCGCGTCGGGTTGCAGGGGTCGGAGGGGCTATAGCATATAGCTTTTCGTGTCGTCGGCCTCTCCTCGGTCGCGTTAAGTGCATCTCACGAAACCTCTCGAGTCGCGATGGAAAGCAAATGCAGCAGCAGCAGCAGCAGCATCGGAGCAAGTGCAAAAGGCGGATGTAAAAAATATACACGTGCGCGTACGGCTCACTTTAACGGCCAGTAATTATCACCGTCGGCGAGGCGAGCGTTCTCCTTCCAGGATTAGTTTCTCCGGCGTGTGCGTATACGCTGGCGGTGCAGCTGCGGGGGATACATAACAGGGGAAACGAGACCGGGCCGGAGTAGAGCGGGAAAAAGGCAGGGAGCAGAAGAAAGAAGGTGCCTCATTAAATCGCGAGTAATTACGCGAGAGCTCGGTGCACTTGCAGCGCGGTTCCGTTAAAAAGGGACAGGGGCTGCCGCGGTTCGGTGTGAGCTGCGTGCGCATCTGGGCGTGAGGGAACGCGCGAGGAGCCTGCCTTTTGGTCCAAGGGATCGAAACGAGAGCCGGCCATTTGATTTACTTGCGGGGGTAATGAAGCGCGATCGCATTGTAATTGGGTGCCGATGCTGGTTACCGTTGTGTTGCTGCGGAGCCTCGATACCATTTGTCTCATTCCTTTAGTTTTGCTGGTGAGATGTTGCGATTGTAAACGAAATTACACTGCACACTATTTAACTATACTTATATGAGAGCTGTAGGAGTTTAACAAATCAAATAATAAAAGCCTGTAGATATAGGTAATGCGAATTTTGCTTTCTTAATTTGAAATAGTGTTTCACTGCCGATTCAGTGCAAACTCGGTCACTGATCGAAAATTACTGTATATTCACTATTTTTTCCAGTGAACTTTATATATAGAAGTTCATGAACAGTAAAATGAACATTCATAACAATATATCTACAGATGTATTCTTAAACTTTTTTTTAGTGAAATTATACACTAATTCACAAAATGATAAATTAGTTACTGTGAAATAGTAAAAATTCATTAAAAACTTAATGAAGTGGATTTCACTATTGATTTTGGTGGGTACACACCCTAAATTTCCGCTGCTTTTACAATAATGAAATCCAATTTCAAATTAACTGCATTAAATTGTATATTTTCTAATTAAATAATTTTATATTTCATTATTAATTTAATTATTATATTAAAGTAAAGTCCACATTTGTAGATAATTTGTCCTTCTACACGCAAAACCGAGCTTTTACTTACCGTTGTGTCGTTATGACCTATTACATTCAATGGCTTTGAATCACCCTTTTTTATTTCAAAATTTGGTATTAAACTGCATTTTTACTGCATATTATATCAATATCAATTAATATAAAATAATAATAATAATATACTAATCTTTGAACTCAATATTTATAGTTAAAAGAGAACGCAGCTAATCAATTTGAATGGATTTGAAATTTAAATTGCATTGCAACGATAATTTAAGTAAATCTTTATTTAATTTGAACTTATTACAGTCTTTTGAACTTGCTGGATGCCAAATTCGACTTTTCGTACCTGTTTTCCTGGTACAAAACACTGGATTTTCGCTCTGTACGAAGCAGATACAAAATATCTGTTTTGCGCCCTTGAGAATAGGCACTTCAAGTCGAATTACGCGCATGCAAGTTAAATCGCGAGGAAATTAATTCTTGCTCGGAAGGATACCAAAGATTTTGTTGTACTAATTTAAAGTTGATATAGAGACTGACGTGTTCGCGAGATAGAACCTTTTCTAAAATGCATAAAAATTGTGATAGCACATGAAAGTTAACCTCTACTAAACTCTCATTTGCCAATACATAGATCAATTTGATTGAAATACACTAGTTGAGGAAGAAAGCAGGAGAAAAAGTAGAAAGCAAAAAAAGGTTGCGTGGAAGGAGCAGTAGGGAGAACAAAAGTGTCGCGTGTAATATCGAGAGAATGAAGAGTGCAGGGGTGGGTGGCTTCAAGTGCCGACTGCGTTTATTGTTTGAAGTGAAGCCTCTCGTCGCGCCGGCGGGCCTAGACACACATACACACACCCACACAGATAAGCAGAACACGCACGCATGCCTGATTCTCACTCTCACATATTATGGATGCATAAATCGCAAAAGCTATCGGGATATTCTGGTTGGTTTCTCGCCAGGAGCGATCGATTCGCGTCTGTTTCAGAACCGCTCGTCTGTGTAAACTAGACCAAGCACTCTTATCTCCTTTCTCTCTCTCTCACTCTCTCTCTCTCTCCCTCTCTGACTAAGAAGAGCCTTACGTCCTTAGTCATTAAATACATGCATGTATTTTCTCCTTTTCTGAACCATGTTTTGGTCTCTTTTTTCTTACTCTATATGTCTCTTTACGTTTTTGACATTTTTTTTATCAGTCTACTTCGCCTTTGGATGGCATTTCTTAATTGCTTTTAAATTGTGTGTCAAAGCTTTGAAAGACATAGTTTGTATTTGATGGGTGGTATTAATGCAGATCAAAGCTTTTATCAATTCCAATTCAAAGTACAAGTACTCCTCCTTTCGTCGTTGCTATGTAGGACTTGTATAATAGTTTTTAATAGTGAAGTTCATCTTTTAGGATAGACGTATGAAACTACGCATGAAATATTACTTATAGTGCAAAATTTGTATTGAAGTAATAGTCATAATTTATGAATCCTAAATGGTAATAATTCATGATCAAATTAACTTACCTGAAATGAATGTTTGATTACAGTTATACGAGATCCTATTGTTCGAGTGATTAAATATATCACATCGAAGTCACGGTAGACTACATTTATCATGAGAACGAGGGTCGAAGTATAATAACTATTGCATTAGATTAATGATTTATAGCAAATTATGATATTCAGCCAGATCCATAGTATTCTTACAATTAATCGAGAGTTTTAATGCTTTAATTCAATGTAAACTGTCAAAATGAATGAATAATATATTTTACACTTTTAGTGTACGGATGATTATCCACGAACTAAATCATTAAAATATGAAATTGTTCAATATAAATTCAAGAACTTGAAGATAGAAAACCAAATTATAGTTCCAACGCAAACACATGTAGAAGTCAGTTCTTGTTCATTACTTCTCAGCTCGTCGGTATCTTCTCTCTTACCGTCTCACAGATTCAGTGAGTCTGATGTGGCGCGTGAATAAGAACGCGAGACACGCTGCACACACTACACTCACACAGAGAGAAGGCATATCGAACTAGAAAGAGCAGCTTCGTCTGCAAGCTTTGCAGTCATTTTGATTCTACGGACTCCTTGACCTACTGCAGACTTCTTCGCTCCTCTTCACGTCTTTCTCCCTCCTCCGGCACCAACTTCTCTCTTTCTCCCGCGTCTGTTCCACTACTCGTAACTTCCTCTTTATTTGGGAGCTTCTTGTCTCGATGACGTTTCAGCGCATCCTCGAGCATTACGAGCTGTGTGAATGCACGTAATGCGCGTCATGTGCACATATGTGATCACGCGCGTGCATGCGACGCAAGTAAAGTAGCACTTTAACCTTGAACGCACAAAAGACGTGTTTTCGAATTGCAGCAGATTGGCCCACTAAAGAACTGACTCATAAGAGATTTCGTCTCAGTTTTGGAGTTCTTCTCTTTCATTGGAGATTTTCTCTATTTTGAGTCTCTAGGACTATTCAGGCTGCTCTATTATGTCTTTACTGCGTTTTAGATCTTCTTTTCTTTCATCGGCATTTTAACGGTGAAAAACAGTGTCTTGGGTTATTCGGGTCAAGAATTAAAGTCATAACTGGAAATTTAATTGAAAATTTAATGACCCTCAGGATTTGTTTTTATTTAAAGTCGAATGTACTGAATCACTTTTTTACAGGAGCGGTTGGATCCAGACAAAAGACCTATTTTAATGTCTTAAGCTTCGATTAACTTCAATCAATATATACGTTTGTATTGCTTCGTATATTTGCTCTGTGCATAACTTTGCTACCCCTAGGCTTTTGGCCTTTTACCATTGCAAAAATAAATAGATTTTTATTGGTCGAAACTAAAAAAGAATTGTATAAAATGATATAATAAATTGCTATGCATTCAATTTTTTGATCTACGAGTAAAAATAAGTAGTTCAAAAAAATTATTGAAATAATCATACATCTATCAAAATACTGTTGTACTTGTTGACAATGTATTTTTGTAAAGGTAAAGTTTGCGAGTTGGTCACAGAAAAGGCGAGTCAGCGTCTTTCGTTCGTAGCGAATAGAAAAACCAAGATGATAGCGCTTTTATAATATTATAAGTATAGGATAATGTAAGAAAATAATTTTCTTTATGCAATTTAATGGACTGAATGAAAATTTGTTTTAACCTGAGTTGAGTACAAAAAAATCAATTGTTTCAACACATTTGTTATCAAATGATTTAAATACCTTTTTTTAGAATTCTATATCATAACAAATACAAGTTATGTTTTTAAAGTAAAAACTGGAAAGCATATATACATGACCTTCACATAGTAAACCGAGGGTATGGATACGACCAGAAAGTAATTGAAATTCAACAACAAAGAAATTTCAATTTAGTTCAATCAAGGTTAATTAACCTTCCAACTTCCTCTGAATATATCGTACCTTTTATTTCTTTTGTCATTTTGCTCAATCAATTTGCTGGAGCATAGACGAGACTCCCGCCAGCACGCAATTATATTATACGAGGTGGAGAAATCAGGGAGCATCAATCATCGCTGGGGTGACATTTATGCGAGACTCGCGGAAGCGTAAATGAAGTCAGTTTAAAGGGCTTAAAGCGCCTAGCGAGCACAATCCCTGCTATAAACACCTTACCCATTGGGAGTGAGATAATTTCTAATCTACTTTTTAAGCACGTCTGTCAACGACGCCTAACAAGAAGCAGCTGTGGAAATACTGTATCCGTATTAGAAGGTTAAAAAGCGAATTACATTATACGGTACTTAACATGTAAGCGAGGTAATATAAAAAGTCATTGTTCGAACACCGCAATTATTATTGACAGAACAGATCGTTTTATTGGACTACGCTCACTTTAGTTATACTCTATATTATTAAATTATTATCTTAAATGCAATATTTAAACTTAATTAGGTAAGTGTTACCTATCTATACTTAAATAACTACTAAGAGTAGCTATAATCAATCGTAAATTTAAGGTACTGTCATCGTAGTTTTCCTACAATCGGACAACTTTCTCAGCAATAACCTTTATATTAATAACAAGTTTGTTAATAATTTACTTTAATTTATACAAAAATACTTTGTTTTGATACTACTTAGGCTACGGTATTAATGAGCGATATAGAGAATGAAAAATTTTTTCGCTTATTAAAGTTGGGAAATGTATTTTTAGTACGTAAAATAAACGAATTCATATTACTAAACTTTTAATTCTAAATATTAAAAGAAAAATTATATCAAAATTCATCTTGTCTTAGCTTATCAGGTGGGTAAATGAGGAAAATAATGGTCGACTTATTTTTGGCACAATATAGTAATATTTTTATTTTTTCAAAAATAGTTAATTTTTTTTCTAATTATGGTAAAAAAAGTTTTGGAGTATTTTTGTAATTTATTAACATCGATAGAAAGCTTCCTCTATGAGGCAGCAAATTAACAGTGAAAAACTGAAGAAATTGCCTGGTTAGACGCTTTTAAAGTTAAATTATTTATATTATTATTTACATTATCTTTATGGTGCTTATTGAAGTCTGTATCATTATGTTTACTATTATATATTGTACCAATATCGGTATCAGTTTCAATCGATAACAGAACCACTAACATGGATTGTTATATTAATTAAAAATATTTTAAAAACTATGAGAAAAATATCAGTTGTTAGTAATAATGTATCATTACAATACATCAATTAACATAAAGTCTCAACAGTTTTAGAAGGTTTTGCCGATATAGAAAATTACTCCGTAGAGAATTTTGCATTACAGTCGAAATAATAATAAGTTTTGAGGTATATACCTAGAGATATTTCTGTTTTACCTTAAAATAGTGGTTGATATTGATCCATCAAATTATAGCGGATATCCAAATAATAAATTAATGATATAAGAAAGTATTTCAAGTAGTCTGAACAAAAAATAAAATAAAATATAATAAAAATAACGATAAAGTTTATTTTTGTAAATACAAAACTTTGTTGATAAAGCAAAAGGAGCAATTATAACTGTTAGTCCCCCGTATTAAATCACAAATTTTAAGTTTTTTAAACTGTTTTCAAAAAGTAATTAGTGATCAAAAGTATTCCTACATACCAATTATAAAGAAAAGATGTAAAATACCTACCATGTAAAAGAGTTAATAAAATATTTCTTATGTTAAAGTCATACACTGAAAACATTAAATAAAATAAAAGTTTATAATATCAAGATGAAGATGCAATTCAATAATTATCCATAATAAATTTAATGAGTTATATTAGTGATTGCTGCGTATAGTAGGTAGTATTAAATTCAACTTGTAAGTGTAGGAAGATTCCGGCTTCACGAACATTAAATCGAGCTTCTCGCGAAACTTACTTGAAGTGTTAGTGCAGGAACAGCAAGCGTGTACATAATTAGAAACATTTTACCCGATCTTACTAGATTCCCATTACATAACGTATTATTTTACTACTTGAGCAAGTTCGCTTTTTTATTTCTTTTTCTTTATGGTCCTCTAAGCATTTTATCGATTATCTTCATATTAATGATGTCAAGACTAGTTATTTTAATGAGCAAATGTTTTTAACTCTCATAAAAGGAACATCATAATTTTGATGCCTTCCTCTAATAAAATTGTATAATAATCAATCTAGAATTAAAAATAGCTGTGATATTTCTAGATTCCCATGCTGACTAATTGTCTTGATCAATCGGTCAAAATCTATTTCAGCATCATAAAAGCTTCATCCTTATAACCTTCCGCTGGATATCGCCGTATCACCTCGCAGCTCTTCAGAGAACAAAGAGTCGGTCACGGTATTTGTACATCTCGAAAAAGTCCAGACTCTCCATAATGTCTTTTGAGAATATATTAGTGATATTTGAAACATATTTCACACATACAACAAAAATATTTTGTTATATAACTATGCAGTAGATAAATATTTATAATTAGTATGTATTTTAAATAATACCCCTATGATTGTAAGTGTGTATATTGTCATTGACATTATCGTTATTATTATAAATATTATTAGTATTATTATTATTATTATTATTATTTTTAAGAGTTTGTGAAATGCATTTATTCACTAAGTGTGGGATTCCCAGGAGGCTTCTTCGATCCTACCTACAATAATACGTGTCTTGTTTGTTGCTCTCGTTTCTTTCCGGTCCCAGTCTGGAACTGCTTATTACATTACTTCAGGCTGAAACCATCATCATGGACTCACCTGATCTTTTCTTCACTCCATATTGGGCCCTTTTATTTTTTCTGATCTCTGCCTCATCTCTGCTCGATTTTCTTTTGGCGTCTTGCAGTACCCGCCTGAAGACTTTGGAAACCCCAGACCCTGTAGCGTAGTGAGTGGGTCTGCATGCAGGGATCCTTATTGCAATTTTTCTGGCGTTGGCCTTTCCCACCTCACTTGTAGCAAAGGGTGGAACGATCTTTGTTGTTACACTTCCTGCTCCGATGTCTATATCCAAGACACCTAAATCATCGAGTCATTGACGTTCGCTTTCTTCTCGACAGCTCATCATTCCTAAGCGGATATGCCCCATGACTAGAAGCGTATCTGCCTCGGTCAGGTCCAATGTTGTGACGGCAGGTTTGAGACCTCTTTCGTTGAGTACCATTGTCTTGACCATCCCCTCTTGCCTTGTGGTAGCCAGAGCTCGGTCGAGTGCCTCTGGAAGAGAGTCATGGGTCCTAAATTCTAGACTTACTTTGCTCCCTTTCGTCTTCATTGTGCCGATACCAGCGGCACCTTTCTCTAACTCTATCGCGAGGGCCACTAGCTGGAGTCCCTCGCCAGTCGTACTATCACGCATCCCTTTACTGTCTGTCTCGCGTATAGCACATTTTTGTTGCTAGCGTTTGGGCTTCTCTCTTTCTGGATTTTTCGCAGAATACTAGCGTACGACTGTGCCTGAGCCACTCTGACTAAAATTTTCCTTGGTATAGCGATCGCTCGTCTTTCTGATTTATCCAAATGAACAGGTTTCAAGTGGGCCGTGCTTGCCTTTTCTTCTTTGTTTTCTTCCGATCGTTGTTTTCTTTCAGGCTCTTTTTATCCTCGGGGCTGCTTCTTGAGCTCCTTGTCCCCTTCGGCTAATTTTCTAAAATAGGTATTTATTATTATTATAAAAGAAAATGTAAAACCGCAAAAATATGTGCACTAGCATAGATTTTAAGAAATTGTAGTAACACCGTCGTTGCAGCTCACTTCTAATATACCTAGTTTTGAGATAAGATCTAAAAATAGTCTTACTGAGTCCCCCAAAGTGAGAGAATCGGCCTTGTAGCCCAGACACGTCTTTGTTATTTCACATTAAATTAAAATAGTTCAAAATTGATCATCAAAATTGCCCCTTTTATGTTCCTCTGCTCCATTCCCAGCTGTTGCATGAAAGCGTATTGCGCTAAAAAGGAAGCAATACTGCAGGTCCTTAATTTCTTTGGACGCTGTAAGACGATCGGAATTCAATGCACCGACATAATAATATCATCAGGCACAGGATGGTTGTAAGCTTTTCTAAAAGAATGTGAATAATACAAGTAAGAAGAAAAAAGCTTGCAGCTCAGAAACATCCGCGAGAATGCGTCTTTACCGCATCGCGCGCTGCAACCGAGTGCGGTTGTGAACCCCTGCGAGTAACGGCGCCAGGTTGGCTGGTGCCTGACGCGCGCGCGATCAATCAACCTGCTGCCGGCTGAACCCCCTGTACTCGCTCTCTCTCTCGCTCTCTCTTGGGCTACACTGCTTGTGCATCAGCGGCAGCGCTCACCTGCAGCACAGCTCACGTCGATAGACGAAGCGCCCGAGTGAATTGCGTTTAAAGACATTCCACCCCCTCTAGCTCTCCCTCCTTCGGCTGCCACTGCCTTTCGTGTGCCGTCTCTAACGAAAGCTTAGATGCCGTTGTCGTACCCCCGGCCGAGCTCCGACGTGCACGAGCTCCGCGGCTTCCGTATTTACGCGGGATTTATGACGCGGCGGCGGCGGCGGCAGCGGCAGCGGCAGCAGCAGCAGCAGCTTCGGCGACACGCTCGTGTCGTAATATTGGACGCATTTTGTTCTACGAGAGTTGTGAGCTCCACGATATTGAAACTTATACTGTGTTAACTTCGAATATTGCGCCTACGTTTGCGTTTGTCTTGGCTTGGTTGTGTTCGCTGCACTGACGCTCTGTTTATTTTTCGATATTTTGCTTTATGTTTATTCTACATCGTTCGCGACTGGATCAAAAATCCTTTTCTTTCTTGTCGCAAATTTTCTTTTTTAGCTTGCCGTTCGAGGGAAGCGATGGCGCACTTTTGCCTTGATGTGAAATGTCCAAAATTTTTAAAAATAAAGCCATTTCCGAATGAGCCTTTTTCATTTTGTTGTTGATATATTGTAAAAGGGCTGAATGACTTTTGATTCATTTAAAAATAAAAAGAATCGATATAGTATAAAGAATTTACAACGAAGGAACACGTTGGCAAATATGATTCAGTATTCACAAAGAGTGATTAAATATTGAAAAATTAAATAGAATGGTGATAAAGTATAATTTTAACTCAGCAAATTATTCTTCGGAAACTATACGCTTTGAAAACAGGGTTTCCTCGAACATTGATTGCCCCTTTTTAAAATTATAAATATCCAACGCAAATTAGTCAATTGGAGTAGCAATAAAATATCAGACTTCGCACAAAACCTATAGATTCTAATGTTAATAAAACGCCTCTCTCTAGATGTTATAGTTTAGTTAAAGTTCATAAAAAAGAATTTCTCATTCATTTAATTGTTTCAGCTATAAACTCACCTCTTTATTCATTATCAATATTATTGACAGATGTTTGTAATAATAATTTTCCTAAACCAAAATCTTATATAAAATATAGTTTGGATTTAATAGAAGTCTGTTTACTAATATAAATAGTTAGTTATTAATATATGGTCTTTAGAAAAAATTAAAATATATAGAAAATAAAATTTTTTTTTCATTCACAGAATATTTAATTTTACCTTTAATAACAAATTTTATAAGCAAATATTCGATTTAGAGATGGGTTCTTCAATAAATCCTTTATTAGCAGATATAGCTATGGAATTATTGGAAGAACATTGCGTATATCAATAAATTAAGTTTTGATTTACCTTTTTATTTTAAATATGTAGATGATATGCTAACGTGCGTCCTTATACATCTTATAAATTACACAATAAATATATTCAATAGTTTTAATAATAATTTACAATTTAGAGCCGAAATAGAAAATAATAATATAATAATGAATTGGTACATCAAAATTACACCGACATTTTCTGGTTGATATTTAAATTCCAATTCACATAATCCGGTTTCACACAAAAAAGGTATTGTGATAGGATATAGAAAGCAATATAATATATAGATACAGCTATAAAATTATCAGACCCACAATTCCATTCAGAAAATCTAAATCTGGTAACAAATTGTTAATTTATAATGAATAACTAGAAAAGTTCTTCAACAATATTATTGAAAAAAGACTACTATTTCTAAATAAGTCCATTATAACTAAAGAAAAAAATATTAATATACGAAAAGTAAAGTTTATACTTTCTGTCATAAAAAAATTGTCACCACACATCAATGGATTTTTGAGAAAAAATAATATTCTACACTTATAATATTTCAAAAAATAAAGTTATCAATATTATAAAACTAGGAAAGGATGTGATAAAATAAGAGGATCAATACAATATTGTATATAAAATAAATGTATATTGGTCAATCGTCTAGACTTTAAAAAAATCGAATTTATGAACATAAACGAGATTGTGAAAATCAGGCTAAAATATCAACCATATGTCAGGATATATTATATACTAAGCATAATTTTTAATGACGTTAAGAATTTAGACATCAAGAATAATAAACAAAAAGACTTATATCAGATATGTTCTACATCCATAGCTTTAAAAATAATATTGATAGAATGTTTGACACGAATAATTTACACAATACTTATATATAATTAACAGATCGTCTGATTGTAAAATAGTTATTATTTCATTGCTTAAAACCGTATGTAACTTCGAAATAATTAGTGCCTCGTGTATAGCAGAATGTAGCGAATTATTATCCCCTCCACTCATCGAAAGGTGAGTAGAATTGACGCGAAAAGTTGATGAAGTGCTTGACAAGTACGTATTATATACTCTCATTAATTTTGAGTGAAACCTGTAAGTCGACGTTGTCTGATAAAATATAGTACATTTATTGTTTTTTATTAGTTTATTGAAAAAAAATTATTTTTGCTTAAATAATTGTAGTTTCCCTAAAAAGGATTATGTTGGCTTTAGCCAAATAAATGACCGAAACGTCGGAGTTTGTTAATTAATAAACAATTGGATGGATTGCAAAAAAAAGCACCCGAATATTTATTTAATTAGATACATTTTATATTTGAAATATGTAAAGTACATATATGAACGATAAATTAATTACCTGGTCACAAAGAATCATGATGTTTTTCAAAAATATATTTTTTTCTTGCATAATAATCATGATAAGCAATTGAAATCTTAACTATGTCCTTATAAACTTTATCACCCTATTATGAAAAAAATCACTAAACAATAGCAGTTTTTGACAGTGGTAGGTAAGTCGGCTTTATTAAGGTAAAAATTTACATGGTATTTATAAGGTAAAAATCGACTTACCCACCAGTGTCGAACAATATTTTATACCACGAGAGCCTAAAAATCATGTAAAACTTGCGATTTTTAGGTTAGAGTAATTATTTAAGAAAAAATAGTATACCTATATATCAAAACACGAGATTTCCGTGAATAACAAAAGAATGAGGAAAAGTATCTTAACGTATAATATCTCAAAATACATGGTAATTAAAAGTTTTTTCAATTGCATTTTTCAGATTTAAAAAGTATTAAAGAGAACATAAAAATCTATTATTCCTTCCTGCGACAAAAAAAAACAGTGAGAGATCAAACCTCAAAATTGGTAAATCCAATACTGAGATGTTGTACAGTCAAAAATTTGTGTATTTGTATAGTTTGATAAATAATTTCACAAGCATTGTGTTAAATGTACACTCGTCTTTGTGTTATCGTGTATGCAAAGTACAGTCTGTTGTCTTTACATCTGTCTGAACCAATTTAAAAATTTTTTAAATGTGGCAACAGCAGAAGTACCTGCCAGTTACATAGGGCGTATTGCTATCTTATGTATTTGGTATTGTTTATAGTTGAAACGCGAGCCCAACGCTTCATTTAACCCCAAATAATATACGAAATACACTAGATAGCGATACGCTCTATAAAACTGGTCCGCTGGAAAACATATTTCCATAATTTTTAATTTTGTTCGGGTAGATGAAATGACTACAGACTGTACATATAAATTAAAGATAATTTTACTAAGTGTACACAAATATTTTTTTGCGTTTGATCAAATTTAAATACA
This sequence comes from Megastigmus dorsalis, assembly GCA_900490025.1. Taxonomy (NCBI): domain Eukaryota; kingdom Metazoa; phylum Arthropoda; class Insecta; order Hymenoptera; family Megastigmidae; genus Megastigmus; species Megastigmus dorsalis. Next base: position 72,666 of record UELU01144597.1, read on the forward strand.
ATTTTTGTGTTTAAACGTAATCCGATTTTTAATTTTGTGGCACATACATACATGGAAATACGTACATGAAAAAAACCCTTATTTTTATGCAGAAATCCTTAAAAAATGTTCTTATTTTATTTTTTTTTAATTGTACCATTAAAAAGCTTCCTTTATAAGGAAGAAAAAAATAAATTATAATTAATTCGCTGATTTTGAAGTCTGAGGTCAGACACTTCATAGAAATAACTAATACATCGTGTACCAGAACAATGATTTAATAAGCCAATCTAATTTCATACAAAGATATAAGAAAGAAATTGGAATTCCAGCATCACGAGAGCAGTCGGTAAACTAATTACACGATGCCGTGGCCCTCCTTTATTATACCCGGTCGCGACGAGTCAAATAAATCTGTTTGCGTACGAGTCTTTGCAATAGCGATAATGCGTTGTGGGTATATACGAACAAGCTGGCAGTACGCTGGGCCACTGCCACGTCGAATATGAATGCTGCCACTCGAATAATTGACCACGACTGATTAGACAAGAGAGAGAGGGAGAGAGAGGGAGAGAGAGAGAGAGAGAGAACCCATCGATGGGCACACAATAGTTCCGGGTCATGATATTCTCCGTTTCTGTCCGGCTCGTCGTGGCCAGCTGCCTTTGTCAGGGGGATGGACGCAGCGCGACGCGAGCCAACGTCGAACGATTGGTCGATTCCCGTGCACGTGCGCGCGCGCCTTGTGTATCTACCCCCAATCCTGCGCATTATTACCCTCTGAGACAAACTCAGAATGGTATTATGACCCTTTGACATCGATGGAACATATGCATAAGCTCTCAGCACGGCAAGATGCGCAAGCTCGCGCGGGATACTTAAAAACAGATTTGCCTTTGGCCGTGAAAGATTTATTGGTTCCCAAGTTATGAGTCGTCCGCACAAATGCTCAATAAATTATATATTGTTTTCGTACTTCATGTTACAATGTCTCGTGCACTTGCCTTAACTGTATCACAATATTAACCCTTTGAAAATATAATAATTATATACAGTGTAGTGTAGATATAAGTATATGCATTTTGAAATTATTTCATGTTTTCCGTGTCACAAAATATTTAATAATTTTTGGAAGCTTAAAAAATAATAATGAAAAGAAAAAAAGATTCATATTCCTGTTCTTTGACCTCTTAATAATAAACATGTCTGCACATAGTACTTATTTGAATGAATAATGTTAGATAAGTTACATTAAAACTTACATTTTTAAAAATTAATCATAAAAATTCAGTTTTTGTAATTAATATACAAGCACTTTTTATGAAACATTTTCGCATCATAGTAGGTACTTATCAAACAGTATATTAAAGAAAAAATTAATTACATAAACCCTGAGGAAACTAAGATATGTCTTGTTAAACATTGAAAATGAACATGGATAGTATTTCTATAGACATGCTTGATTGTACTCGGAACTCTTCTACTAATTTTATATACCTATATATAATACCCATGGTAATTTTTTCAATATTAATAAGTTATATCTCAGTTTCCCTAGGGTTTCTAGGGCTAATTTTTTATAAATTTAATGCTTGATAAGGGCTATATGACGGTGTGAGTCGCTAAGATGAGGCTAAAATGCATTTGTTATTGGCATTTTCCTTTATTTACTATTTCGAAAATATTTGTAACTTTTATACAAGATGTTAAAAAACAAAATATTAGCTAATAAACTTAACAATGAACCGGGAGCGTAAGTTCAGCATAAACCAACGACTGGGTGTGCGCGGCGCATTTTTCGCATAAAACACGCTTATTTGTTCAACTCGACCATAAACAAAGGGTAAAGGTCACAGAAAAACTCGGAAGACATAGATTGATAGAATTTTTCTCGCTTTCTTTGATAGTGTAGCTATTTTTCCTTTAAAATGCTTTTTTAAGGTTAAAAAATTGTTAATGGTTAGAAAAAATGTTCTTAAAAAGCTTCAGTTTTTGTCAAATTATCTTTTTATTCGAAAGTACAACTGTTAAGGGGAGGCCAGAGCGAGAATTTAACACATTAGTCGCCAATTTACATATGAATATAGGAATTCCAACCTGCAAATAATTATATCGAATCACCAAAACTGATTGAGCAAACTTAACGTTTGCAGATAGCCTTTATCATTTCCTGTTTCTTGAAATCATCATTCTTATTCTCACAGATTCTCTTGGCGCACCGAAAGGACATTTTCTCGTCACAATATACTTCAAATATAACGGAAGCGAGCATGATTGTTCAAAGAATTTCTTGTCTGAAACAAAGAAGAAAACAAGAGTTAGTCCCTTCTAAGCGTGATCACGTTAAATTAGGAAAAGTTCTTGGTCCACGCGTTACGCGACTGCTCAACATAGTCAACATGTCGCCGCATGTGATACCCAACCCTATAGTGACGGGAAAGAGAGAGAGAGAGAGAGAGAGAGAGAGAGAGAGAGAGAGAGAGAGAGAGATAGGGGGTGGGAGGGTATGGGTAAGGGGGAGAAAGAGAGACTGGTCGCCAGAGGTGAAATCTCATTTGGCCGAAGGGCGCACGGGATACAATTACGTCGAGTTTGTTGGCTTTACGAGGCGCTCGCTGCTACCTCTAAGACGACGAAGACGACGCCGACGGAGATATCCGTTAGTCCTGGGGGTAAGAAAGCGCGAGGCGCGCCAGTGGCCGCACTAAATCACGTCTCCGCGTTCTGCTCTCTCTCTCTCTCGCTCTCCTTCTCTCTCGTTTCACCTCTCGGTCTGTGATCCGCGCGATGGGCATTACACCATCAACGTCGCTGCACCAGACCCGAAATGGGATCGGCTTGTAAAACGAGAGAGAAGGAAAGGGCGAGCACTTTAGTCTCCTATCCTGAGGGTTTATAACTCTTCTTTTCTTCTTCTCTTTTTTTATTCTTCTTTTTTAAGCTTCGTCCTTCTTTATTGACCGAGCTTTTTGCCAGACTGTATTTTTTACTGTGGGATATGAAGAAAGGAAGCTCGGTAAACTGTACTTTTTGGTCGGCAAAACAACAAACGGTATCGATGCTTTTTAAAATGAGATTGTATGTCCAATGGATCTTTGTTTAGCTTATATGTCGGTGGTATATGTTTTGATGTTCTTTTCCGTAATAAAAATGCTCTTAAATGTTTGTATTTTCAAGTTCAACGAGTAACATTGCTCTATTATTAAATCTCACTTATGCTTAAGTAATTAGTAAAGTGTAACTATTATCTTTATTGCTGTATTTTCGAATCGCGAAAGATTACGAGTAGAAGTGAGTGACTGAGGAATTGTATTCAATAGGCGAGTAAGTCTTCTAATGGACACATAAAAAGCACAATTAGATGCAGGTGTTCGCTCAATCAATAGAACAAGTAAGCCCACCAACTCTTCATAATTAATCAGACTGTTTACAATTTTGAAGGTCAGAACTGTATCATTCAATTCCAAGTGAGAATCAATTGTACGTATACTGAATTTTCGAGAAATAAGACGTAGAAGGAGATAATTCATAGGAAAGTTAGATTTGAATAACAAATATCATAAAAACTTTCTTTAAATTGCCTTAAATTGGTTAGTCGCACTAATCAAGTAAGGTTTCCAAATCGGAAATCCATAGAAAAGTGTATATTTTGGAGGAAGTAATCATTTTTACAGTTCATTTCTTTTCTTTTCTTTTTATTTATTCGGCTGGGGATCTCTATATTGGGACTTGAAATGGTACCATTCATATGCAAGTATTAACAACTAATTTTGTAGGAAACTGAGAGTCCCAGATATTTTTAAATTGACTTAATCTATGGTATGCAATGTCCTGTACTATATAAATACATTCAGTAATCTATCGGACGTCGTTAAGTCAAGTTTGGGTGGGTGCAGGAAAAAGAATTCTTAATATTTTAGATCATTTTATTAAAGTAGACTTGAGACCTCTTGGATGCTCAATAATTCGGGAAGAAATATGACGATACATGATTTACCTGGAATCAAAATTATGAGTGGCTATAGTAAATCCGGGAATTGGCTTTTAAACGAAGCTATATTGAAAATAACACGACTTTGCACTGTCTGCAAACATTAGACCTCTGCCGAAAGTACCACCACGTAAGGTATCTTTCCAAAGACGAATAAGGAAATCGGCTATCCTTACTAAGAGCCCCGAGAGTAATTGTCTGGCAGAAGAGTTTCAAGAAAAAGAAAAAGAAAACCAGTAAAGTCTTAATGGGAACTCGAAGAGAATGATAAAGATAAAGCGATAGACAAAGTCACAAAAATAGAATCGAAACTAAAAGAAAAATAAAAAAATAACGGAAGAAGAATGGTTTTTTATTATGTGTTGTGAATCCTTTGTAAATAATGCTTCTGACCAGGAATGGGTGTAAAGAATGAGCTTGAGTCAAATGTGTGATGGGGTAATGCTACCTCGTTATTTATATGCTCTCATTGCAATTCCTACAGTGAATATATATGCTTAATTTAAGAATAAGTTAATTAAAAGTTAAAAAATTTAATGAATGCATTATAATCAATGCATTATAATACACTGTTCTGCACTGATATTTTTGTTTTTAAAAGAAAATAATTTGTTAATTTGCTTTATTCGTTGAAGAATATATTTATTGTTAAATATTATTTATTGTTAGAATATTGCATTTTTATTTAATAAAAATTTAAAATAATTTTCTGCGTTAATATGTACCCCTTATGTTAAAACTTGCCCCTTGGCTGTTAATTCTAGCCCCAGAAGCGGGGCAAAAAGTAAAATGGGACTTTTTTTGAATAGCATGAACACATAGTTTGTGGTCCGTGTTACATAATGTTCATGCGATGGGGAAAAACTGGAAAACAAGAGCAGCTGATATTTACGAAGCCGATTATATTCTGCACCGACATGCTGAGAAAACTGCTATTTCTGTATGAAAGACATCAAAAGTTTTACCACGATTACGAAATCTAACATTTTGTAAGCCAACGTTTCTTCAGTCGTAAGACCAGAAAAAATAGCAGTCGTGTATAAAACAATGGCTGTGGATGTGGACAGTTCTTACGAGGAGGAAGAGGTGCAAGTTGATGAACTTTCTGAAGTAGAAAGGGAGGATGATAAAGAGGATGACGAATAGCTCCCTCAAAAATGCTCAAAAAGACTTATGAGAATTGACAAATAGTGTTGGAGGAAATAAACTACTCGGAACACCAATGGAAAGTTTGCGGTGATCTAAAAATTTCAACCCTGATCCTAAGTCAAGAATCAGGTTTTACAAAAAATCGCTGCTTCTTATTTTTATGGGAAAGAATGGTCAAAGAGAACGGAGTTTCATCCAGGATCGAGGAGCACCATACGTAGACCTTTGATTGATCCTTCAAAGATTCTGCTACCACCTCTTCATATCAAGCTTGGTCCCACGAAGCAGTTTGTCGAAGCCCTGAACAAAGATGGTGACTGTTTTCGATATTTAGGAGAGAAGTTTCCCGCGGTAAGTGATACGAAATCAACCGAGGGTATTTTCGATATTCCTCAAATTAGTACTCTTTTTCGAGACGAAAACTTCATTACGAAGACGAATGATGTTGAAAAGTAGCTTGACAAAGTCTCAAGTATATCTCTCAGAACTTTTTAGGAAATGAGAAGAGTGAGGATTACCAGAATTTGGCTGAAGAGTTGTTGAGAAATTGCAAACAGTTAGGTTGCTTGATAAGTCTCAAATTGCACTTCCCACCCTCTGGCCTTGACTACTTTCCTGAAAACCTTGGAGACTACGAGGAAGAATAAGAAGAACGATTCCGTCAATGTATAAGTCAAATGGAGAATCGATACCAACATGATGGCAGATTTTTGTCGGATACTAAAGAGAGAAATTAATCAGAATAGAGAGAAGAGAAAGAAACCCGCTGCATAACAGGTCCGTCGAAGAGAAAAGTATTCGTTGCAAGAGAAAAAAGTGTAAGAGCAATATCAAAGAAAACCTTATTCGTGTAAGTAGAATTTATTTCGAAGTAATTCATATCCAGTTTTTTCGATTTTTATATAATTTTTGGATAGTGAAACTCAATAGACTGTCGATTGGAATTTATCTTGTCAAAATGTACGAGAAGAACACTTGATGCAACATCGAAAAAAATTTTCAAAGATTGTCACGTTCATTACTTAATACGATTGCCATTTTCGAATATTTTTTTTGAGATTTTCGAAAAATCTGCGATAATGCAGCTAAATTGATTTCAGATTCGAATTCAGTACATCAAAATGCATAAGAAACACACTTGATGAAGGTCAGAAATTTTTTTTCCCAATTTTCTCATGCTCACTAACGCGATCTTTCGCTATTTTTTGTGATTTACTAAACATTTTGAGGGTTTTTGAGCTTAATGGACTTTAGCGCAACCAAATACATAAAGATAGGTAGGTCTGTTCAAAAGTTCAGACCACTTTTCTTTTTAGGTGAGCAAATAAGATTTAAGAAGTTTTTCGGTATAGAATTCATGAGAGAGTCGGTTTTTATGTATGAAACTACATTAAGTACAAAGAGTACACGTGAAAAATCGTTTTTAAATGATAACAAATATTCTAAATACTTATAGGTACTTAACATGAGTTGATAATTCTTCTCGATTCTAAGCTGCACTTTTAAAAAACATCCGAATAGCATAGCCTCGTTATTATAATTTCCGCAGTTATTAGAAAGTAAAGCGCAACGATTTCCCATGATTCTCATTAAAGAAACGTCGAAGCTCATGTTCGTGTTCCTGGTAACGTTCACCGCCGAACTCCATCGCCGGAGACTCACTTTATGTTTCTAAGATGCCGCGAGGGCAATTCCCGCAAAGCAGTATGGCGCACGAGCTGTAGTAGGGCCCGCAGCTAACTAATGAATATTGCTCTACAACCAATAAAACGCGCATCGAGACTCAAGACGAAGCGCCGTGCTAAAAGCCTCATACCCGTCTTTTCCTTTCCTCCTCCTCCCCCCCCCCCCCCCCCCCTCCGCGAGGTAATTCCATATACGAGGAAAGTGATAAGAGTTAGGGGATTTGGGCAGCGAAAGAGAAAGAGAGGAGAAGAAGAAAAAAGAGAAGAGCGAGAGAGAGAGAGAGAGAGAGAGAGAGAGAGAACGCGGCCAAGGAAGAAGCAGAGCGTGGAAAAACCTCTGGCAAGGAAAAGTTTTCAGGCTATGGCGGACGGCATAGGCAGGCAACACAGGAACGCAATGCAGGGAGGCTACTATGGTGCTCTCGGGCAAACGTGTAACGCCGCCGTTAAATTAAGTGAAATGGAGCGGTGCAACGAGAGCCGCAAGATCGTCGAGAGCTCGAGAGCGGGAGAAAGATAGAGAAGGCGGAAGGAGTTAAGGATCCGACAAGGAGAAAACATAACGACGTTTCCCAGTGAGCGAACAACCCGATGCTCCTTTTTTGCACATTTTTTGTTTCTTTTTTGTTGTTGTGGAGAATAGGCTGCTGCCGGACGATCGGAAAATCGATGATTAAGGGTGAATTCTTTCGAGTTCTTTCGATCGTTACGGCGAAACGTGACGCGCTTTTCTTGGGTTATCGTCCTGTACAACCACAGCTTTTCCGTGTAAACTGCTCCGCTTTGAATTTACTGCAAGTGCTAGCTTCATATTTTTAATGATATGGCTTAAAAATTTACTGTCCTGAACAGGATTATTCTTTTAGATAAGATATAAAAAGAGAATGGCCACGACGTATAGGATTTAACGTACAAAACCAACAACGTTTTAAAATACGTGTTTTTTATGAATACCAAAGAAAAAAATTAATCGTTTGAATCGTGAGGAAATTTATGTTAAAATCAAATAGTATGAAGTAAAAGAGATTTAGTAGATAAATTTTAATTGTGCATAATTATTTACTTAAGAATACAAAACGTTACATGAGACAATTGGTAAAATGTATACACTTTTATTTAATTAATGAAATGTATTTAAAAAAATAACAATTAAGGATTGTGCAAGAGCACTTTATTCAAATAAACTGAAGCGAGTCGGAGAAAATACACTCAAACTTACCAAGATTTTACCCTTTTAAAGGTAAGTTTTAGGGATAGATTAATACTACTTCGAATACTAAGCAACTTCTTAAAACGTATGGAAGTGAATTGGTTACGAGTCTCTTTCTTTGTAAATATAAGCTCGGTTAATCAAAAGACTGTAACACTCATGAAACGATAAAAAAATATTTACCTTTATTGTATTGTCACCCGTCACGCGATTCGCCCTCGACATGCGTGCAGACCACTCATGTGTGGATTTTTTCATTTAAAAAAACTTTAATTGAAAACAACAATATTGTTTTAAGAAACATGAACTATGGAAAATAAATATTGCTTCATCATGCAACTATATCCTTCGCTCAGTTAATATGTTTTTCATGTATTATAAACAAATATTTTAGGAATTTATATTTTATTTTTAAATGCACTTGTATTTTATAGGGAAACGTTGCCAGAAAATATATTTTAGACAATATTTTAACAACCCAAGATAAGGCTTTTGAAGATGACCTCGATCTTGACTCTGAGGTCAGAGATTATTTGAAGGTCGGCTTGCAATTTTGAGATAGCTGCTCTTATTTTTATATTCCCAAAAAACTTTGCAATCAATATATATTTAAATGTAAGATCAAATTTGTCTCCTTCGAATGAGATAACTCGGTTCCAACCAGGTACGTATTTTCTAAAACATTTTTTCTGAAAAAAAAAAGCTTTTCTACAGGGCTATTCTTGATACTCCAAATATAGAATTTCATTCACTAATATATACTAAATACAGGTACATAAGAGCTTGCTAAACTCTCGTTAATTTTAACAATTTCTTAGCTGCAGTTAATTTTGGAGTTCGTCAAAAGCGTATATAATGTAGCCAGTTGAGATTTTATGTATGTTTGATAGCTTTAATCATCGACGATGCTCAATTTTCAAAGTTTAATCAGCGAGTCTGAAAACGATCGACAAATATTTAACGACATTCGGTGTTCGGATTACTCGCATCCGTGCGAGATGCCGGTCCAATGCAAACTCTCATCGCACTGGGAATTATAGTTCGGCAATGACAAATGGCACGTTCGCCGGATAACACCGCAATAGCTTGTATCACAATCGCTTCGTACTCTCATACTGAAACGCTTCGGACTAATTGCTGTTCGGTAATTATCGTTTTTGAAATGAAAAATTTCCATATGCCGGTTGAGGCTGCCATTTTTTACAACTGCTATATATAATCATTAAAAGTTCTACCCATATCGATTCCAAGCTCTAATGGAAACTTTAGCAGAATTAAAAAGGTCCTTCGTGTAAAACTTTTTTATCAAAGTTTTTCCCTTTTTCAAGTAAATTATTTCAAATGAGATCCATTACATTAGAAGTAAGCTTTTCAAGAAAAGTTATTTCTAGTAACTAAAGTAACATTTTGTACTATAAAAAATATTGAAATGTCTCTTTATCCATGTTTGACGCAAAAGCGATAATCTTCTTATAAACTCGAGTATTCAATTTTACCCCAATTTGAAATATCATTGACTTACATTTTCTCCTCGTTTAGTCACCGTAAGCGCTAACTCACGTCTCAATTTCCAGGTGAGAAGAAATACCTAAAATCCAAAAGCTGCAGCCTAGCGGTATAGCCAACGGCAGTTGATCCTCGCAGCCCTGCTCGAGGCCAAGACTAAGCCCTCGGCGGCGACCAGAGCTCCTACGCAAGTCCATAAGATTCCTCGAAGTGCAATAGGGCCAGCAGCGGGGCAGCAGTGGCTCAGGTGGCCCTATGTTGTGCGGCGAACTGGTGAACGGCGGGCTCGCGAGCGCAGGCGCGGTAACTGTACCTTGCGGACCACTCGGGCTCTGGCTGCCCGGCTGCCTGAGGGCCGGCTTGAGTCCTAGGCCGCTGACCGGCTCGCCCTACTTGCCGCTCCTGGCCGAGCTCCTCGCGGCCGGCTACCTCGAGGAACTCAGGCTCGCGGCCGTCGCCGCAGGCGAGCTGCTGCAGATGGACCTCGACGAGCAGCAGCTCAACAACCGCAACGCCGCCAACGAGCTCGAGCTCCAGTTGCAGGACGACCTGGACGAGGACGTGCTGCTGGGTGAGTACTTAGTTTTTATTGATCGCTCGTTGCTGGGACGCGATGGGGTGTTTGCTATTGATAATTTACGCTGTAGAAAAGTTGCATTTGACAAAGTTTATTTTGTTATTCCTAGGGTAAACGTCTGCAAGAACTAGTAATGTAGGAATCTTTCCGACCATAGCGCATCCCCTTAAAAAACAACATTTTTATTATATTTAACTACGAAATACACAGTTTCAAGTAAAAATAGTTTATTTTTCTACTTTTGAAAATTTATTTAACCACTTTATACAGCAGTATTTGGTACATTCTAATGTTAAATTTCATGTATCTCTCTTATTCCTGGTCTCCCCATCCCCGATAATCTGCCATTTACAGTATCTTTAAAATTTTTGCCCTTTGCTCTACGCGGTGAATGAGATTTCTAAAATTCACAATATTCTAGCTAATTTGTAGCTGTCCAGGCTCTCTTTTGTTAACCAAATGTTCACTTCATTACTTTATGGTTTATCACGTTATTAACTGTAAAACACAGATGCAGCCACTCGGTAAATATTTTCTAGTCGTCCTTACGCAGCTCAAATTCCAACTTTCCATAAAAGTTGATTTAAATAATTAGAGTAAATAATGGCAATAACATTGTATTATATGTCACCTATCATCAGTACCAAATTTTGTAAAAACAGTAACTTTGATAATAGAATACATAAAAAATCAATGAAAATATTTTCATCTGGTATATATATCGAATAGAAAAAAAATTATTTAACTATTTTTTAAAAATAACAACTGTCGCAACAGAGGCGACGATAAAAGCAAATAGCAAGTTCGGAGTGGAAAGTGAACGTAACTAAATTCATGCTTCAAGCTCGACAACGGATCGAGTTTGCAGAACTAATTATTCACCTAGAGATAAAATTAAATTGTTTTTTATTTCTATTTCTCTTATGCGGACAAAAAAGAATTTCATTACGAAAAAGCAACAAATCATATAATTTTCGTCTCCGGAGGTCGCAACCCCTGTATTGTATAGGAGGAAAACTATATTTCTTAAGTGTATTTTTCGAGCAAAACAATAATAATATTGTCATAAAAATGTAAAAAAAATAGTATGTTATGCATCTAGGGAATAAAGTAGGGTATGTACGCCCTGCGTGTGAGTTGCCGTCCGAGCGAAGCGAGAAATAAAATTTTTATAAATTGTGTTATATTCTAATATAAGTAACGTAAAATGAAAATAGTGTTACTCTTCATAAAGGGGTTATGAATAATGCCTATCTTCATAAAAGGGTTCAAATGGTACTACTCTTTGTAAAAGGCATAGAATTATATTTCAAAATAATTACCTTTTAATTATATATATAGAGAGATCGACACAATGCTTATTTCGATATTTAAATCCATTTTATAAAATATATAAATTAAACTATAATGTTTTTATATGAAGTTAAGTATAACGTATATGGAAAATTCCACACAACTTTTAACTTTTGCATTCTTGTGATAAGCCAGCGATTTTCTCAATAAGTTATTAAAATTATTTTTTATTATTCTTCCATTTGCTAAAATAGGTTATACATTATCATAATATTAAATAATAAATGTACATATACTTTTTGCTACAAACTTCAAACAAATTAAAAAATGTTAAAATCGTGTAGCATTATATAAAATTGTTAATGTTCGTATTTTATGTGCAAAAGGTACCTTGTAACAGTATTAAATAATGTGGTTTATGACATGAACGTGCAATTTTATAAAAAAAATTACAGAAGCTAAAAAGAATTTTACTCACTAAAATTTATTTTATACATATAGAAGCATTACAGTTGAAGTTATCAGTCCATGATTTAGATCTTAAAAGATGGGCTTTACAAAAAAGAAGCATGAGTTGAACATGCATTGATTCAAGGCTTCACCAAAGTGGATATTAGAATTTAAAAGAAGACATAACATCGTGTCACGTAAAATAACGAAATACGTCACGAAGGTATCTGTTGATGATGAGCCGAATTCACAGCAGCAGTGTCAAAATTTTATTGGTGAAGTAAAATCTAAATTGCCTATAAAAAGTGAAAGTAATGTATATAATTCAGATCAAAGTGGGTTTAATTTAGAAATGCATAGTGGTAGAACATTGACTGAAAAGGGGAGTAAGACAGTCGATAATGTCGTACAATCAATATCATCTAGTACACATAGTTATACGATATAACCACCGATATCTGCAGAAAGTCGGTTGCTCTCACCTCTTTTTATGGTCTTAAAAGAAACAAAGGGTGAATTCGGACCTATTGTTGTAAAAAATTTATTCAAAGTACCTAATACATTTTTACAAGCAAGTACATCTCGAAAACTATCGAGTGAATTACTTCAAACGTGGTTACAAGATGTCTTTTTCCCTAATCGTGGAGAAACAGCAGTTTTGCTGATAGACTCATGGAGTGGATAAAGTGAATGCACTGTAAGAAAAGTTACACCAAACGATAAAAAATTTCGATTAATGACAATCCCTAAGGGCAAAATTCAATCATTGGATGTCTTCGGTTTCAGATTTTGGAAAAACTTTGTCAGGAAAATATCTGATGCTGTGATTTTATTTGGATCAGACATTAATTTACATGAAAGAAATAATATTATAAAATTACAATCTATCACACATAATCAATTATCTTCACCTAGATTCAAAAACGTATTTAAATATGCTTCGTACAAAAGTGGATATTTAAACGAAAAACTTCCTAGATTCGAAAATCCTGTGGGATATTGCTTTGAAATTGTAGAAAATCCTATCTGCAAGATTTGCGAGAATATAGCAATCATAAAATGTGCATGGTGCAAGACACTACTATGCCTACAGCATTTGTTCATAGAGTATCATTATTGTTCACGATACATTCACAAGTAATAAGCTATGTAGACAGGTATATGACTATCTATTCGAAA
>UELU01144598.1:0-24747 GCA_900490025.1 Megastigmus dorsalis
GGCGCAAACAGGTAGTGGTGCGCTCCCTATGCTTTTGGCATAGGATAGGGGTCGCGTCGCACCCGCACGCATACACTGGCGCTGGCGGCCCACATGGACAGGCAGATCCGTCGGCTGCTACACGCGACTCAGCTGTCGCTCGGCACTTCATCCTCGTCGTCGTCCTCGGCACCGGTTTCCCCTTCGTGGCTAACTCGTCGTTGTCGGTGTGTCCTGGTGGTCGGCAATTGTGCGTCTCGTGCGATTCCGTGGCCATCCTCTGGCATCAACGTCGTCGGCGCTTCATCGGTAGTGAATACGGACTGGCCCAGTGCCTGCCTGTTCGGGTCGTGCGTCGGTCCAGGCGCTCTCCTCAAACATCGCGAATTCCCCCCGTGTTAAAACATTAATTATACAATTCAACCCCTCGTGGCGGTGGTGGCGAGCGTCGTCGTCGCGGCTCGTTGCCCTGGCAGTGCGACCTAACCTCCAACGGCGCGAACAACCCCGCGTAGTGCAATCGTGTTTCCGTGTACGTGTTGTTTTTAATCGAAAGTTATTTATGTGCTCTTGTGAGGCCCGAACAGCCTCACAATTAAAAATTATTTTTTTAACGTATGCATGGAAAATGCCCATTTTTGTGCGTATTTTCACAATGAAAACTGCATATTCGCACACTTGTGTGGAAACCTTTAATTTTACTGCAGTGTAAGAGTAGATCACTTCGACACTTTGATTTGCTTTCGTGTCAATTTTTCTATACAGTTTCTCGGCCAAAATCAATCTGAACGCTCGTTAGCCCTTTCCTATCGCGCTTCTCTATCCCGCTCTTTCTCTCTTTCTTGCGGCACGCGCTACTATCTCTTACTCTCTCATGCTCGTGTGCCGTCGCGTCGAACGTGTCAAGGACTTAGCGATACAATCGCGAATTCGTCACAATACAAATAGCATTTTGATACCTTGGGAACTATATTTTGGTTTTAAAATTTTCTGAATAATTTTTGAAGATATTAAAGTTTTTCTGATATTTTAGTTTTTTTACTGTTTCTAAGTTACAATTTTTAAGTTACAATTTTACTTAAAGTTTGGGAACTAGTATTTGGTACCTAAAATTGAAGTTTAGAAACAATTTTAACGACCAATGGGCCCAATCTTTCATGATAACCGCTATTCAAGCCATATACGCAAAAATACATACAGTGGTTTCATGCTTTACAGATTAGGGACTAAATAATATATAAAATGTTTCCAAATCACAAATGAAAATTGAGAATGCGACCTTCAATTTGAGAGGTTCTGATAGTCAAAAGCTCTAGTCATTCGAAAGATGTGAGCGTTTCAAAATTAGACACAATCTTGCACTTAAAACGCTTCATTATTTTTATACTAATTTAAAATGCAAAATTGTGCCTAATTTTTAAGCTCTTATAAGTTTTGAACGAATTCAGTTATGACGTATATAACCTGTCAAATTGAAAGTCGCATTCTCAATTTTCATTTGTAATTAAGGGGGTGTAATTAAGGCAGCTACAAACGTGCTTTTTCTTTCGTTGATATCTTTTTCTATTTACAACGAAAATTAATCTTTGTACTTGAGCGACGTAGTGATCCATACAATGAATCGTCCTGCGCTTGCTGAAGTCGATCTGATGTGTCGTTTTTTCTATTAATTGGAACCAGTAAGACGCGTTTACGCATTGGCAGCTAACCTCAAAATTACGGTTATATGTGTTTATAACTTTTAATATTTATAATTTTGCGTAATATTTGGACTTGGCCGGCGTAGTACTCGTTGCTCTTAACCATTTATGCAATATGGGGCTTATGTGATTTATCGGTTTTTAAATTAACAGGAACATAGAAATAGATCGAACAGCTTAAGGAGGAGGGGCGCTACTGATTCTCCTTAAGAAACATTTTAGATTTTGATTACGTATTAAGCTTAAGTAACGGTTATCTTGTAAAATTGTACCCACTGGTCGCAAATATTGGTTCTTAACAATATTATCAGGTACCAGAATCTACTTTCCAAAGTTTGAGCAAAATCGCTTTCCCGGAGATCGTGGGTTCCCCTTGTGAAGATCGTTTACAGTATTTTTAACTATACTGCCTGATAAAAATACTTTTTCAGTTTTACTTTAAAAAAAACTACTTATCCTACGTAAAAATAAAAATACCGTCATGAAAAATTGATTCCTAACTTTACAATGCCCTATTCACATTTTATTTTCCATATCCTGAATCGCGGCGAAAAATTTGGCCAGATTTCTGTAAGTTTTTTCTGATTCAAACTGCATATACAGGGTGTTAATTAAGTCCCAGGACGCCTGAATATTTTCTGAGGTAAAGTAATTCTGAAAAAGGTCAAGGTCATTTCTTAAGTAGCTTTCAATGAGGAATCTCATGGCGACATTCAATTTGGCCTTGGACTTGACCTTGAAGGTTATTTCAAGGTCAACTGTTTTTTTATATAGGAACCCCCCTTTTTAAGACCGGCAATCGATAGAGCGGGAAATTTTACATTCAGATGCGTAATTAAGTCAGAGCTAGTGTTTGACCTTGAGGGTTACTCCAAGGTTATTTACACTCCAGCAAGGTTCTTAGAGACCTCTGAATATTTTTGCAAGCGGTAAAGCTATTCTTGATGTAACTTTCAATGAGGAACTCAATGGTGACATTATATACTTAACCTTGAACGTACCTTCAAGGTTATTTCAAGGTCAACTATTTCTTTTTAATAGAAATCTTCATTTTTTACACTGCAATCGATAGAGTGGGAAATTTCATGTCAAAAATAGTATTTGGCGTGATCATTAGAAGGTCAAATCAAGGTCAAATTTTGGAAAAACTGTCAAAACATTGTCGTATTCAAACTTTAGAGGATTTATGAAAAAATAAATGTTTGAAAAAGTTTTGAAATCAACAACATTGACCACCTTGACTTTGAGATCAGCTTTGCATATTATTTGAAAGGTCAAGCACTTTTTAAATTAATAACCTTACTATCGCCCTTATTCTTACTTTTAGCGTTACCCAGAAACAATGACCGTATTCTATTTTATTCAAGTTTAATGAGTTAAGATTTATCGATTGTGTCATGCGTTCAGTTGGACTTTTTTTTCCTTTTCTTGGTGAAAAATGAATTACAACAATGGAAAAATAAATACTGCTGCCTTGGAGGATCCTGGAAATGGTGACAGCTGCCTCGAATGAGGATGTGTAGAATGATCTCCAATCCTCTGAGATAACGACAGAGGCCTACGAAAATATTGAAATTGTTTTGAATAAATTAAAATACAAAGAATACAACTGGCTTATATGTGGTGATCTTAAAATTCTTTGTGCGTTTTTAGGTCAGCAGTCAGGATTTACGAAGCTTTAATGCTTTATTTGTTTATGGGATAGCAGAGACCGCGAAAGCCATTATGTTAAAAAAGATTGGCTTACCAGGGCTTCGTTGGTTCCTGGTTCACAAAACATCGTCAATAAACCCTTAGTAGAATCATCTAAGATTCTTCTTCTTCCTCTGTATATTAAACTTGGTTTAATGAAACAATTTGTTCAAGCATTAAACAGGAACAGTGCGTGCTACGAAAACTTAAGAAACGTTTTCCCGGCACTATGTGATGCTAAAGTAAAAGAAGGAATATTTGACCCCCAGATTCGTAAGATGTTGAATGACAAAGCTTTTATTGATGAATTGAATACCAAAGAAAGTGGAGCATGGTTAAGCTTCAAGAAGGTGGTTGAAAATTTCTAGATAATCGCAAGGATGAGAACTACAAAGAAATAGTTGCCGAAATGCTTCGTTGTTACAAAAAAATGGGTTGTCTAATTAGTTAAAAGGTATATGACGTTTTGATTAGTTATAAAGATTGACACGTAGAACTAAATTGCATTATGTTCTTCGATGTTTTAGATTTATAAGTTTTTAAGCCTGAAGAGGGGGGCATATGTTTTAAGCCCCCGAAACGTTTCAATTAATAAATGACAATTAGTTATAAGATACACTTTCTCGACTAACATCTGGAATCCCTACCACAATATCTAGGAGACTAATGAAGAGCAAGGAGAAAGATTTCATCAAGATATTAAGGAAATGGGATGATTTTCTCAGGATAGATGGTGTATAAATATTTATTTATTTATTTACTTATTTAAACCAGAAAATAAGTTTACAGTGGTAAACCCTACCGAGGTAAATTTTTACCTGTGCGTAGGTCCGGTATACAAAAATACATAGAAACTTAATTACTAAACTAATACTATTTCTTTATTATAAGCAGTAATATGTTAATCGTTACTCTTGTGATTTAGGTATTTATACAATGCTTGAGTGTGTAACGATATTTCTCACCCAGATTTTTTAAAATTTGTTAAAGTTTTAAACATAACATAAACAAAATCTTAATACTCTAATATAATCAATATAAATTTTCAAATATTTAACAAAAGATATATCTTTTAAGATTAAAAAAAGAAATTGACTGTTGTTGTCTCATTGGACGGTTTTCTATCACAAATTTATTCTTATATATAATTCTCAATATTCTATTTTGAACTTTTTGCAACAAATTTAGATTATTATTGTAGGCACCACCCCAAGCTATGTTCCCGTAGTTTAATACACTATGAAATAAGGCGTAATATATAGTCAGCAGAGTTTTAGTCTGCATTGTCTTAGTAAGCTTGTAAAAAATGAAAATTAGATATTTAATCTTATTTATAATACTTTATATATGCTTATTCCATTTCATATTAAAATCAAATACAACACCTAGATATTTGCAATCTTCTGCTCTATTTAATTGAGTGTTTCCTATCTTTATGTCTAAGGTGTCTGGAACGCTATCTCTATAGTTCCCAAATGTCATGTAAACAGTTTTTATAACATTTAAAGAAAGTTTGTTCAATTCCAGCCATTTACTTACAAAATTTAAGTAATTGTTCATTTTATTTTGGGTATCTGACCACGTGTTACCAACTAATATTATTGCAGTATCATCCGCATATGACACAATAGTTCCTTCTCTCATATTATCTAATAAGTCGTTCACATATAAAATAAAAAGCAAAGGTCCCAAGATTGTTCCTTGTGGGACTCCAATTGTCACATTACAAGAGACACTCAATTCACCTTGTAATCTTACTCTCTGCTTTCTACTTGATAAGTAACTTGTTAATAGATCAAGAGCCTTTCCTCTTATTCCATAATTATAGAGCTTGTCTAACAGTATTTTATGATTGACTGTATCAAACGCTTTTGCTAGGTCTAGGAAAGTTATTACCACTGGCTTACTTTTGTCTAGGTTATTGTAAATTATGTTAGTTATGTAATTTAGTGCATCTTTCGTACTTTATTTAGTATAGTAGATCTTTATTTAGTATTTTGCTTTGCTCTATAAATTTATAAATTCTAATGTATATTATTTTTTCTAATATTTTATCTATGTTTGATATTAATGATATTGGCCTATAATTTGTAGTCATGTGTTTATCAGATGCTTTATGAATTGGCACTACTTCAGCTGTTTTGAGTAAATTTGGCCAGGTTGCTTTTTCTATACATAGATTAAAAAGATAGGCCAGTGTTTCCATGCTATATTCAGACATTACTTTCAACATTTTTACATTTATATCATTAACTCCAGCGGATTTGTTTTCCATTTTGTCTATTATTTCTTTTACTTCTATATAATTTGTTGGTTTGATCAAAATCGTATTGATATTCGTATCCGGTAGTTTAGACTTAGAGTTATTTTGTATTTTGATATTTCGACTTATCTTTTCACCTATTTCGCAAAAATATGAATTCATATAATTTGCAATTTCCTTTGTGTTTTCAATTTTTTTATTGCTCTCATCAAAAATATATTGTATTTTGCTATTATGAGTTTTATTTTTGTTTACTTTCTTATTTACATAATTCCATAAGTGCCTTATATTATTGCTACATGATTGCACCTCTTTCGCTTCATATTTCATTTTCGCCTCTTTGATTACCTTATCTAATATTTTTAAGTACTTTTTATGTTCTAATTTTAGTGCATCATTATATATATTTTGTCTCCATACTTTGTATAAAGTTTCTTTTGTTTTGCACGAAATCATAATACTCTTTGTGATCCATGTCTTTCTAGATTTAGAATATATTCTAGTTTTCTTATTATTTGTCCTTTGTGCCATGTTTATGCATATCTGTATTTCATTAATCAATGCCTCCATTCCCTCATTTGCTTCTTTTTCATTTTTTAATAAATTCCAGATTTTTGTGCTGGCTATTATTTTTAATTTTGTTAAATTTACAGATTTATGATTTTCGTACTCTTCGTCTTGTAAGAATGTATTGTTAAAATTCACTAGTAACGGGTAATGATCAGTTATTGGTTGTAATAATTTGTATGTCCTAATATTAATTTTGTTTGTTTTTATAAAGAAATTATCGATACAAGTTCCAACATTATTTTCATTAGATGGCCTAGTAGTACCAGTAAAGCATGGCTTATATCCCTTTTCCAGAAAGTTGTTTAAAAATTCCATACTAAGATTATTCATATCAAATAAATCAATATTAAAATCTCCAACGATAAAATGATTTTTAATATTTTCTTTTTCTTTTAAAAATGTTCCTAGATTCATTATAAATTCCGGTTTAGTTAATTCATGTGATCTATATATCGCGGATATCTCCAAACTTTCATTGTTTTCTATGTTTACCTTAGTGTTAAGTATGCTTAGCCTACCAATTCTTATAGTATTCGTAGTTTCAGTAACACTTTCCTTTATATAAGTAACCACTCCATCAGACTTATTTAACTTGCTATTATTATAATGATTTTTATACCCATTCAAAGCGAAATACTGATAACATTGCAAATTCCAGGTTTCCGAACAGATTATTATCATAGGTTTGATTTTCAAGCTCTCAATAAGAATATTTAGTTTTGTAAAATTTGCATTTAAGCTCCTAATGTTTATATATAATATTAAATTGTTGTAGTAGATATTCTCATTGAGCGCCCGAACATCATCAGCGCTACATTCTTTCTGTAGAAACTCCAGTGAGTCTATGTTACTCTCCATTTACGTATCCTTGGGTTTTAGTCTTTGCGATAGTATAGAGCTTGGACTGCTAATCTCCGCCTGCCTCTTTGGCGTCAATGATGCTGAGGACGTACTTGATGTTATCTTCCGTTGTTTTAAGTAATCTGCATTACCGGTAAACTTCGGTATTACCGGTCTTATTGGATAGTCAGTCATTTCAATGTAGTTTTTTATTTTTGATTTCATTATTGGACACGTGTCACTATTATAAGTTGCATGACCCGTATCAAAATTTGTCCTATATTTCATATTGCTAAATGAACAATTTAAGCATTTTAATGATTCACTGTTGCAATTGAATGTACTATGATTGTCAGTACATTTCAAGCATTTTTTGTCATTGTCACATTTTGTTCCACTATGTCCAAATCTTTCGCAATTGAAACAAGGCATTGATCAAGTCATACACTTTGCATTTCTGATGCCCTATAAACACTTTATCACTATTTACCTTAATTTCTTTATATAATTCAGCTGGTACTTCAGCTAAGATAGCTTGTAACCCAGTCTTTCTGTTGGTATATACGTGTAGCACTTTGAATTTTATCTCAAATTGTTTGAAATTTCTGTTGTTGATGTCTTGTTCCAAATCTGCCAAATTAAGTTTGAAATAGTTCTCTATTGCAACAATTTTTATCTTAGGATTCATTATCTCTTCTTTTTCAATTTTGAAAGCATTAGATAACTTTGCTGTTAATAGTTTTTCTGCTATTTTTACACTCTCTTCATTTGTGCAACTAACTGTAATTTCATTCTCATTTTTATATTCAACTTTATTTGTTAGTATATTTTTATCTTTGTTTAAGTAGCGTAATACATATTCTTTGGTATTTACTTTTTCATTTTTGGTTACTTTTTTTATAGTTAATTTTGGTATGCGTTTTCCTGAAGGTTTTATCCCTGTTATTACATCGGCATAAGTTATTTTATTATCACTATTTATTTTTTCTTTGTCTAATAATGTTTTTAGCGGATCATTTTTTTTGAAGCTCCTTATTAAGGTGTTTTAGTAATTTATTTTCAATACTCATACTTTCTAATTCTTTCTTATCATCATATATTGTTTCATTGTGTTCATCGTCGTCTCTTTCCTCTCCAATCTCCTTTAGAATTTGTTTTTTAAGTTCTTGTTTCTGGTTTTTCTTTATCTGTGATATTATGAGTCTCGCTGTTTCATCTAATCCCACGTGTTTTGATTTAGAAGTTTTGTCAATCTCGTCCACATGTTCAGGGCATATAACTAGAGTATCACTTAGGATTTTAGTATTATTTAACTGTTTAAAATCACTCACATGATACACATTTTCACAGATTATACATACTACTGCAGAAAATTTTTGTTTTGGATGGCATTTATAAAATTTTTCATTGAGCTTGTCGGGAGGCACACCACCTCCCGACGCCATCTTATGTCGATAATGAACGATAATTTGCATTTCAATATTTTTATATGGTTCTTCAAATGCCAAGGTTTCATCCTCCATCACTTCAATATCATTAAACTCTTCCATTGCGTTAAATAAAATGTTTTCAATGCTACCTTTTAAATCTATGTCCCGTTGTGATATTGGAGCATTTTCCAGCTTTAGACCTTGAAATGTTATAAGAAGTAGATTTATTACGTTTATAGGATTGACAATAACTTTGAAAACCTAAAATTTAATTCACAAATCATAATTGTACTGAAAAGAAAATTTCCTCAATTAAAATAAAATTTGTTATGTGACTCTGACGGTGAATTATAGACAAAACATTTTTTAGTTTTCTCTTATTGTTAATATTTTTTGTTTTAGATCTCTTATACATCCTTAATTTACAAAAAAACGAAGAACTTTATTTTTAGGATATTTTGTACTTCTTAATATACCTTTAAACTATCTTTCACGTCATAATTTCCTACCCCCCCCCCTCCTTTAATAACCCATCTACATTTTCTTTGATTTAACCAAATTTTTCAATTATCACTTTCAATGAGAAAAATAAGTTACATGATTTTAGTTATTTCAAGAGGAAACGAGAGTTAAGAATCGATATGTAAATGATAGAAAAATTTAAGTCAGGATATTAAATTTATTATAAATTTATTTTATATACATTATAACGAATTCACGATTGAATTTAATATTTGATCGTTAATTCGATTGTATGCTCGATCCGACGGCGCTCAGGCATTGAGGATGTGACGGGCACACGAGCTGCACTTTGCGCTTCTTTTCGAGGTACGCGTCTGCATAAATTTATTTAATATAGAGTTCGGACTCGAAAAGTCGCTTGTAGTATCGCGTAGGGCTTTTCGCGTGATTCGTGGTTTAGTTTTATATTTTTATTTGACTCGAAGCGGTAAACTATACAGCCACGTAATGGACTGTATAATTTCCGTATTTTGTTTTTTGCTCTGATTCAGGTTTAATTATAATCTTAATCCCTAAGAAAACTATACAGCCACACAATGGACTGTATCGTTATCACGGATTATTAGATTATTTTATTGATTCGTGTTTGACTCGCGACGGACGACTATACAGCCACGTAGTGAACTGAGCAATCTCCAAGAGTCTTATTAATTTTTAATTATAATCTTAATCACGATGGAAGACTATACAGCCGCGCAATGGACTGCATAATCCTCACGGATTCTTAGATTAATTTTTTAGTGCTTTTAATTGTTTTAACGCGATGGAAGACCATACAGCCACATAGTGGGCTGCACAGTCACCTGACAAGGAAAGGAGAGATGTATTTTATTCTTGCTTGACTCGCAACGGACGACTATACAGCCACGTAGTGGACTGTACAATCTCCAAGAGTCGTATTTATCTTTAACTATAATCTTAATCACTAGGAAGACTACACAGTCACTTAATGGGCTGCATAATCATCATGGATTATTAGATTATCATTTTTAATGATTTTAACTATTCTAGCAATTGGAAGACTGTACAGCCACTTAATGGACTGCACAGTCGCCAGACAAGGAGAGGAGATATATTTAATAAGTCAATTACTCTATAGCTCGAAATAATGATTTTTTGGAAAAACCTCTAAGGCAACCCGAGAGAGTTCTAGCTCCAGGAGCTGTAGCGAGCGAATGTCTATTGTGAGGCAGCGCAGCGCCTTTTATACTCGTAACGAGCTTGGAAAAGGGTTATCCCCTCCGTGAGGAGCTTTTCCCTCCTCCACGCCGCTACGAGTTTCGGTGGGGCGCGCTCGCTCAAGCTCGGGCTTTCCCGCCGGCGCTCGAGCTTTACAAGTCGAAACATATATACATATATACATTTTTACATTTCGCTTGGCGCGCGCTTTTATATACAAAAACTAATGCGCTTACGCGTGGTCTGGGCGTTACATTGCCCCCAAAATAAAAATTTAAATTTTACAAAACAAAAGCATAATTTATAATTTTTATTTTTTAAAATTAACTAAAAACGACTTATTATTGAGATCACATAAAAAAATCACTGTTTCTTAAATCGAACTAGATAAATCACTTTTTTGGTAAATCGGACATAAATAAAGCGTTAAATCACTAAACAATAGTAATGAAAAATGAGGATCGCGATTCGATCGATAACACAAAAAAAAAAACAAATCTAAAAAGAAATCGTTCGTGAAAATGAAAAAGAAAATTACGGTTAGTCTTAATAGCGATTGTTTTTTCTCTTTAACTTGGTGAGCCATTGCTCCAGCTCACCGGGGCACACTATATCCTCTCGGTTTGAGGCGATTCCATCGTGCAGCTGTTGCAGCAGCTCGTCCGCGATGTCCTCGTTGCTGTTGTTGTTCCCATCCGTGGGTGTGAAGGAGTGGCACGACGGGCGAGGCGGTTCCTCACAGCCATCGCCGGTGGCTAGCCGCTCCACCTCGTCAAGGAGATCGTTGAGCTCCTCGTCGTTGTTGGTAGTGATGGTGTTGGTGGCGTTGCAACGGGCGGCGAGCTCACGCTCGCGGATCGCGATGTCAATTTGAATCGCGGTGATGGCGGCGTTCACCCTCTGCAGCTCCTCGCTGACGTCTTCTGAATGCGGGCGCTTCTGCCCGCGTCGTTGGTGGTGATGGTGGTGCTCCTTGTGGAGACGACGGTGGAGGTCGCCGTGTGGTGGGCGGCGAGCTCAGGCTGTTGAGGCTGGTGGTGGTGGTCGCTGTTGTGGCTCCTCGGTGTCTGGGTGTATTTGGTTGCACGGCGGCGAGGCGTCTGCGTGCCTCTGCCTTTTTTAAAGCGGCCCTCCACCTTCGTCCATTTGGCGTTGGTGGCCCTCTTTACCTTCGCGCACATGATGTGCAGCCGGTCCCACTGTACCCTGACGAAATCTCCGTCGTAGGTCTGGGTGGCGGCGTTGCAGCACGCCATCAGCTCCGTTTGGGTGCTGGTGCTCGAGGTTGTTGTTGCGTGACGGATCATGATGCAGTATGAGCTTGAGCGTTGGGCCTCCCTATTTTAAGGGCTTGCGCGTAGCACCGCCGCAAGGTCCTGAAAGCGCGCTGGAGTGTGGGTAGCGAGCGGAGGGCCAGCCGCCGATGCTCCGTCTCTCTCGCGGCCGCTGGTGCTCTGTCTCTCTTGCATCCTCTAGTGCACTCTCTCGCACCCTGCCCCGCTCGCTCGGCTGACGCGGTTTGTTTACGTCGCGAGGCCCACCTAGCTCCGAAATACTGGGTTTTAAGCCCTTTAAATTTTTAATACGGCGGACTTTAAAAACTCTATATTTCAAAAATTCTTCGTAGTTCTTCTACTGCATCTTTTTTGTTAATTCTTTCGAGTATTTTCTTCGTCTTACTAACACTATCTCTTGTTGTCTTTTCTTAGTTGCTCATTAATTATTATATATTAATTAATTATTATTTGTTTATTGAATTATTTAAATTAACGTATGTGATATCACATGTTTCACAATAATGTATATATTTAATTTTAACGTTTGTAATGTTATAATGTATCTTAATATATTAATTATTACTTGGAAAAATACGGTTTTAAATTAGATATGTGAAATTTTCCTCTTTCTTTTTTATTGTTGTATAATAAATACGTGTCCGTATTAACTATTTCTTTCACTATGTATGGTCCTTCGTACCCGTTAAAGAATTTCGCTATTTTATTATCGAATGCGTCTGAAATATTTAATGCTTTGACTAATACTAAGTCGCCGGTATTGAATGTGTAATGCTTTTTATTCGCGTTCTTTATATCGACGCGTCTTTTAATCTTGCTGTGCATTTTTTCGCGTGCTAAGAAGATTTTTCTTTCGAAAGGGGTGTCTTTAACTCGCGATATTTTAATGCACTTTTTCCAAAAACGTATGGGCATGATATTTAAATGTAGCGCGATGGGCGTATATCCGGTTGTTTCGTGATGCGTTTCATTCATGATATTTTCGATTATTTTAACGTATCGCGCCCATCCGCTATGCTTATTTTTTACGAATGTCCGGAAAAATCTTCCAAGTTAGCGGTGCATGCGCTCGACTGCGTTGCTTTGCGGATGGCGGATGGAAGAGAATATTGGCTTTACGCCTTCTTCTTTTAGCTTTTTTAGCCATTTTTCCGACGTAAACTGTGTGCCGTGATCGGATATGATCGATTTTGGTTTTCTGTAATTTTTTACGTAGTCATTAAAGATTTTGCGAATCATCGTCGCAGTATTCGCTCGTTTGATCGGGTACAAAATTACTAGTTTTGAAAATGCATCTACTGTTGTCAATATATGTTTCACGCCACCCGTAGATGTCGGTAACGGTTCGTAAAAGTCTATCGATAATAGATCGCTTGGCTTATCGATCAACATTGGGTGCGTCAGCTCATTATATTTCTTGGTTAAGTACTTTGTTTTTTGACACGTATCACACGTGTGCAATTTTTCAATCGTAATTTTTCTTAATTTGGGAGTATGAAAGTGCTCGAAAATCATCGTGTAGATTTTTCTCGCCCCTACATGTCCGTAAATTTCATGTAGCTCCATTATCAATTGCTCGATTATTGATTTTGGCAGTATTATTTTAATTCTATTTGGCGCTATTTTACATAGTAATTTTTCGTGTAGCGCGAATCTTTTTCTCACGTTCTCGTCGTTTGATTTTATCTTATTAACGATGCAAGCTGTGTATTGATCGTCTTTTTGTAGTTATTCGAGATTTTTAAGTTTGCTTCTTAAATCGCGGCCCGGGTTTTGCCCGTGTAACGCGGCGATTATTATTTCCGATTTATTTTTTGTATTATCGTAGTTTTCATTGTAGGCTCGACTCAGATAGTCGGCTACAGAGTTCTTCTTTCCGGGTAGATATTCCGGGCTAACATTATAATCTTGGATCGCCAAATTCCAACGTCGCAATCGTGCGTTGTTGAATTTGCAATTTCTTAAGAACGTAAGTGCTTCGCAATCTGTACGCACGATGATTTTAGACGCGCCTTTTAAATACGTGTCTAGTCTATTCAATGCCCATACGATCGCGAGCATTTCTTTCTCGGTCGTAAAATAGGAGCTTTCGCTTCCTTTTAATGTACTGCTGATAAATGTAATTATCACTTCCTCGCTTTGATCATCGAGTTGTGATAGGACTGCCGCTATTGCAAGATCGCTTGCATCTGTAGTTAAAATATAAGCTTTTTTAGCGTCTGCAAATTTTAAAATTATATTTTTGTCGAAAAGGTCTTTTATATCGTCAAACGCTTTTTGATGCTCTGCGGTCCATTCGTATTTTACGCCTTTTTTAAGCAAATTTACAAACGGAATCGTGTGTTTAGAATAATTATTTACAAACTTAGTATAAAAATTAACGAAACCGAGGAAAGCTTGTAGCTCTTTAATATTTCATGGTATTTTAAAGTTCTTAATGGTATTTATTTTATCTGGCTCCGGTTTTAAACCATCGGCCGATATTATATGTCCAAGGAAGTGGACTTCTCTCTGCGCAAAATTTGATTTCGCGAAATTTATTCTTAAATTGTGTTTCGATAGTCTTTCGAATAACTTACGTAGGTGTACTAAATGCATTTCAAACGTATCAGAAATTACGAATAAGTCATCTACAAATAACAATAAAAAGTCGTTAAAGTCGTGAATAGCTACGTCTAGACCGCGTATTAATGCTGCGCTGCTTGTTTTTAAGCCAAATGCAACTACATTATTCTCGTATATGCGATTATCGCACTTAAATGCAGTGTATTTTCTGCTTTTTTCTGCAAGCGGTATTTGCCAAAAACTCATTGTTAAATCTAAGGTCGACATGAATTTTTTATTTTTACATTGCGCGAATATCTCTTCAACTCCCGGCGGCGAATAATAATCATTAATTAATTTATCATTTAGTTTACGTGCATCTAAGCATATTCGGATAGAATCATCTTTCTTTTTTACAATTACTACCGGATTTATGTGAGGAACGTCTTATTATTCCGAGATTTAACATTTTATCAATTCCTTTTTTAACTTTGTCTCTATACGATAGAGGTATCGGATAAGGTTTGCAATAAAAGGGTGATTCGTCTTTTAACGTTTATGTGTATTCGTAGTTTGTTAATAGACCCGGGCGTTTTTCAAACACGGTTTTATATTTATTGATGAGGTCACTTAATTCTTGCTTTTGCAATTGATTTAAGTTTTCATTTGTATGAATTTTCTCGACGATTTCTTTATGTGAAATATCGTACGAGTAATCATATAATTTTTATCAGTTTTGGAAGTACGATAAAAATTAGGGTGGTTTCTAAACCTCCGAACCTAAAATTCTTCTCGCGGGTCTTCGAGAATAGAAGCTATTTTGAATTTTTTCTTGACTTTATTTCAGCGCATCTTGACTCTACTATCCACGACACCATTTAGTATTCCGACGGATCATCTATACATAATAATAGTCGATCAAGCTCGTCTCGTTCAGCTTGTTCTTTTTGGCTGATATTGTTAACACTTTTTTCGATTAATTTTTTCGCTTGATTTTTGTTGTGATATTGATCACGCGAATTTCTTTTTTCATCTAATCTACTCGCAGACGCGCTATGAGGTCGAGTGAATTTACTATTACGCGACGCTCTCGTTTGCGAGCATTGAATTAGAGCACGATAGAGGGGGGCCATCAAGCCTCAGATCGATTTCCGCCGCGAAAGCTACCGCACGCGCGAAAGAGAGAGAAAGCCGTGTATTCGAGTGTTTGTGTGTGTGTGTTAGCAACAGCACCCTCCTACATTGCACTGGACTGCAGTCAGTGCAATATTCTGTGCCAGCAGCGAAGCAGACGGAGAGAGAGAGAGAGAGAGAGAGACGAGCGCAAAAATATTCTTTGCCTTCTCGGTTCGCGAAATTGTTATTACTTTTGTAATTGAGTGAGCTAAGAGAATATATTTCATTTATTGGATTCACGCCGTTATTTTCATTCACGAAGTATCCTTATTTTCCCTTATATCCCGCGATTACCGCCGCCTCCGTGGACACAGTAGAAAGCGGATTTACTGTGCATTTTCTGAGCAAGCTGGACTCGTGAGCCTTGCACGGAGTTCACGAGTATCGTTAGTCCGAACATCGGAAAGCGAGACTCAACAAGAGAGTCTCGCACTTGTACACGAAAGCTGGTCTATACATATATCAGTGGGAATAAAAGTGAATTTTCCCACTGCAACGTGCAGTAGGTAGGAGTGTGCAATACAGCGTTACTGCACACTGAGAGACAACCAGCCCCGTTACAACTGGCGCACTTAACGTGTTCGGTTTCGGGATTTAGGCGTGAAAAATAGTAAGAATTTAGTGCGCGCGTGTATTAGTGCTGAAATCGCGTATCAGTAAAGATACGAATTTCAGCTACCGAAAAAGTTGGGTTCGGCAGCAGTTTTCAAATATTATTTCGAATATTATTTCGAATAATATTTCAAGCACTATACGCGTTAAAATATAGGCGCGTTAAATCGAGAAGGCACGCGGCATAAAGGCGCTCAAAGTCAAAGCAACTTTGTTGACATGCGCCAGAGCTATAGGTAAGAGTATAGCCCAGCACGTGTAAGCGCTTACGTGAGTGCAAGAGAGAGAGAGAGAGGTAATACTCCACCTACAGGGCACTGTAGGCAGCGAGCGCCTGCGTTATCAGCAAGGCACGAGAGCCGGCGGCGCGAGCCGACGAGAGCCGAGGCGCTCGCTACAGTGGGTATCCTGTACGTGGCGTAAGAGTGAGAGAGAGCGCGAGCCCAGTCAGCTGCGCAGGCAAGTCAGCCGGCAGCTAGGGCCTAGAGAGAGCCGAGAGGGGCGCGCTCCGAGAGGAAAAGGCGCGAGCGGTGGAAAAGCCAGCGCTTACAAGAGCTCTAAGCCAAGTGTGCCAGCGGCGTGGAACCAGCGCGAGTACAGGCGCATAGGCGTAACAGCCAAAATTTTAATTGATTTTGAATTAAATTCTTGATGTCTTATATTCGCAGCTGAAGACTGTAAACAGTGGGATGTGCTGGGTGCAGCAGTGCTAGTGGTGTGCTCGCGTTTAATATTTGTATAATAAATAAATTTTTAATTTGTTGTTATATTGTTTAAATATTTATGCGTGAGGTGCTTCACTCGTCACAGAGGTTCGTGCAGTTGGTGTACTGGGTGGATTATTTAGTAATAAAAAACAGTGGATTATTTAGTAATAAAAAACAATTATTATTTATTAATAAATCAAATTATTTATTTTATCGATATCAGGTGGATTATTTAGTAATATTGCGAGTAACTGCTGGTAAAACAGTTTAAAAATTTCTTTTACTGGTACTTTATTTGGCTTTTTTTTTTGTTGAACAAAAAAGAATTGTTTTTTTGTGAGTAGACCAGACGAGTGAGGCACATCACGAATTTTTAATATTTGTGATTTTTTATTGGCTGTTTATTATTTGTTGCGTTGTTTTTTTTTTGCGTTTTCAGGAAACATTGGAAGCGACAAATTATTTAATTAAATAGCGGTAGAGTGCTTTCGGGAGAACTTTTTTTTGTGATTTGATCGATGGATTTTACGAATTACTTGATTTAATTTCGCGAAATATTTTGTTAAGCAAAAATTGGCTAGATTGGCGATATTCTCTCGGAGGCACACGGAATCGATCTCAGCACACCACTGTCGAGATTCGAACCTACGATCACAGGTTTCGAGAGGTTGTATAGAGCGAGGTTCGAACGTGCACGGCAAGAGAAGTTCGAACGAAAGTAGAGTTCGGACTTGTGCATAGCGAGGTTCGAACCCGAAGACTAGTATTTGGTGAAAGCACAGGCTAGAGGTGGCCTGTGCATCAAAGAAGCCAATAGGAGTGCACTAGAAAAGACAGCTAGTGCACAGAAAGCTATTAGACTCGAGCAGAAGAGGATTCGAACTCAAGCGTTCAAGATTTGAACGCGGCTTATAGTTGCACGAGGAAAGGTGCACTAGTGATAATAAGCTAGTGCTCGTAGTGAGATTCGAACTCCAGAGAGATAGTATCGAACACCAGATTTTTGGGAATTGAACACGTTTCTCGGTGTAAATTCCATTAAAATGGCCGATACAACGCAGAGCCCTAGAAGAGAGCCCTAGAAGGTTGGTGCTACAGCATGGAGGGCGAAGAGCTGGAAGAAGCTCTATCTGCGTTGCAGCTAAGCCGTGAGGGCTTACAGTTCGCTAAGAAGAATCGTCTGCAGAAGTGGTTGTTGGGTGAGTACGCAGTAGCCGATTTCGAACCCACATACGAGACGAACGAGATAAAGGCCCAGATGCGACGGGCCTATATAGAGGAGATATCTTTTGAAGTGTCAGGGGCGACTATAGATGACAATGATGCAAGTCATGATAGTACGCACCCTGTACATTTTTTAGCGAAGGATCCCATTTTGAGAGAATGGGATGAGAAAAGAGAAGTTCAATTATATGCAATGAGCAAGTCTCGTCGAGAAGGAAATGTGGATGTTACATCAGATGTACATCATAACTCAGAGCTCCATGAAGAGAGCTCCGAAGATGAAGAGCAGGAGGAAGGTGTGCACGAGGAGAGCTGCCACAAAAGAATTCTAGGGCTGATGGGATCGACGCAGCAGAAGCGAGCACGAGCGAAAACGCGATACACACAGCGTCAGTCCCAGAAAGAGAAAATTCGGTGAATATAATGGATAAATTCACCGAAATTAAACAACAACTGCCGCTGCTGCACGAGAGCGTAAGAGATGTCTCTCTACGCTGTACAGTATTAGAAGCAGAGCGGAAGGCCATAGCTCCTGAGGTGCAAAGCGGCAGAGGTCAGTTGAGGCCAACGGCGCCAGAGTTTAGCATGCATCATGAGGAGCAAAATCACAGAGTGGCTTCTAGCACAAGGCCAGAAAGCAGAAGTGCGAGAGGGCCGATAACGCCAGGATTTGGCCTGCGTCAAGAGGTGCAGGCCGATAATATAACCCAGAGGAGAGCGCACGTAAATTTTCAGGAGACTTATAATCAGTATCCTGAAAACAGCAGTCTACTAGAGGATACTCAGGTGCCGAGAGTGCCTCCAGTAGGTTCAGGTGCTCGAGGTGTAGGCGCAGCCTGGGGGAGAGGAAATCTCTCAGGTAGCCACAGACCAAAGAGTACGAGCACCGAAACCATGGATCTGAGTACAGGCGATGTGCTCAGATCCAATACCAGATTAATACAGTAGAATAACTCTCATTTGCGCTGATCCAACAGAGACGTGGGCCAGATTGTCAGGAAATGGCAAGTTCGATTCTCTGGTGATAAAGATCAGAGTATAGACATATTTCTGACGAGAGTTGAGGAGTGCAGAATATTGGTCAATCTGACAGAAGAGGAGTTGATATCCTCTTTGTCAGAGTTAGTGACTGGTGTTGCGACCATTTGGTACATAAATAGTCGTAACAAATGGAGAACATGGGCTGAGTTCTATGCAGCTACTGAAAGATGGTATGGAGCAAACAAAGCCTTTCAGCAGCGCCTGGTAGCAGAGACCAATGCAAGGACGCAAGGTCAGGATGAGCCTGTACGTGATTTTATCACGTGCTTGCAGGCCATTTTATTAAAGCAAGTTCCTATGCCGAGGCTGGAGTCACAGCTAGACATTATGCACCAGAATATGCTACCAAAGCTATAATGCATGGTACGTCGCGCAGCGACACGTGACGTAGCATCCCTGATGGAGTTGGTTAGAGAAGCAGAGCTCATATCTGCGGCAGGAGAGGCTTTTAAACCTCCATTGTCTCCACAGCACACTGTAATGCCGGAGGTGGCGTACAAGAGGAGAGCCAAGCCGCAGAAGGCGAAGCCTAGTGTCTCTGCAGTAGCAGAGACAAAGGTAGCCGCAGTGAGCCAAGTGCTGCGATGTATGCCGGACTTGTCTCAAGTATTAAAGGAGGTGCAAGCTATAAGAGCAGAGATGAAGGATCGCGTGCGGAGCAAGCCTCCTCGAGAATCCAAGAAAAGGCCGGGGTATTTTAAGCCTAGGAGCTGGCAGAGCCCACGTAGGGACAAAGGCTCTAGAACAGACCATGGTGGCGGTTCTCGTCCAGCTACTCCTCGGAGAGTGAACAAGCCATTTGCGTGCTTTGTTTGCGATCAGCCGGGGCATTCGGCGCGATATTGTCCGAAAAATGCGACGGAAAACGAGAAAAGGAGCACGCAATAGAGGTCATTGCGGCTCCTAAAACGCCGCTTAAGACCTCCGAATCGGCCGAAGAGGCTGATAAGAGTTGCTCAGAAGGTATAAGGACCTCTAAGCAGCCAGAGGGATCAATAGAAGGATGCTCGAATCCGGATGAAAGCGAAGACCGTTGGTGGCTCCAAGTGCACATTGGAGGCTACAGGATACGAGCATTATTTGATCCAGGAGCAGCACGCACTGTGATGGTCCATGTGGCATAGAGCTCCGACCTAGTTATGGCAGAGGGGCGAGAATGACAAATGGTCA
This sequence comes from Megastigmus dorsalis, assembly GCA_900490025.1. NCBI lineage: Eukaryota > Metazoa > Arthropoda > Insecta > Hymenoptera > Megastigmidae > Megastigmus > Megastigmus dorsalis. Next base: position 19,945 of record UELU01144598.1, read on the forward strand.
TTACTCGTCCATAGTAGGCTATGTTAGCTTACCTTTCGAGATCGCAGGGATCCAAAAGGATGTAACAGTGGCTATTATGCCCGAGCTGGACTCTGACTGTTATGTCGGAGTCAACTTCACGAGATTGTTTAAGGCAATCTTGGATCCTTGCAAGAATCAACTGTTTTTCAAGGATGAAAACAGGCATGTTGATCTCGAAATGGCTGGGCTTAGCGAGAGGCAAGTCACAGCTGTTTCCGCCATTGGACTCGCTGACGTGGAATCAGCTGAGAGAGAGAGAGAGAGCAGCTTGAGCGGTTGCTTGATCGAGCTATTAGAGCTCCAGAGAGTATACTTCGATGTACTACGTGGGTGGAGCATGAAATAGATGTAGGTTCAGCTCCATCCATTAAGCAAAAGCATTATCGTGTATCTAAAAAGATCGAAGAGGAGATGCACCGCTAGGTTAAGGAGTTGCTCGAGGCAGGAATAATTGAGCCATCTGAGAGCGGTTCGGCCAGTCCAATCGTGATGGTGAAAAAGACTAGCGGCAATTATAGAATGTGCATAGCTTTAGAAAAGTCAATGCCGTTTCTAAGCCAGATGCCTATCCATTGCCATTTATGGATCACATTCTGCGCAAGCTCCGGTCAGCCAGGTATATATCTACGCTTGACTTGAGCAGTGCATACTACCAAATTCTATTGAAGCCGGAATCAAGGCCCATCACCGCATTTACTGTGCCTGGAATGGGCCTGTTTCAGTATAAAAGAATGCCTTTCGGACTAAGTCATGCAGGAGCGTCCTTTCAAAGACTCATCGACCGAGTAATTGGACCAGAGCTTGAGCCGTATGCCTTTAGTTATTTGGATGACATCATTGTCGCCCCTGAGTCATTCAAAGAGCATCAGGTGCGGCTTGAGCAAGTGCTCCAGCGAATAGATAAGGCAGGTCTTACTCTCAACCGAGAGAAGAGTGTATTTTGTCAAGAAGAGGCAAAATATCTCGGTGTAATAGTAAGCCGAGACGGATTTCGGCCCGATCCAGAAAAGATCGAGCCGATTATGAAATATCCGGCGCCAAGGAACTTAAAACAGCTGAGAAGTTTCTTGGGCATGGCGTCGTGATATAGGAAATTTCTAAGAGATTTTGCCACGATCGTCGCTCACCCACCTGACAAAAAAAGCAAGGATGTATGAGTGGCTCGAGGAGCAACAAGCAGCTTTTGATTGAATCAAAGCTCTAATCGCAACTGCACCTGTGCTGCAGCGCCCACGTTTTGATGTTCAGTTTGCTGTGCAAACAGATGCAAGCGATACTGGGTTAGGAGCAGTACATCTTCAGATCATAGATGGAGAAGAGCGAGTGCTCGAATTTACAAGCCGTACTCTGTCTTCGGCAGAAAGGAATTATAGTGTGACAGAGCGAGAGTGTCTTGCCGTAGTATGGGCTATAAAGAAATTGAGGTCATACATAGAGGGCTATGCGTTCAAAGTAATAATGGGCCATAGCAGCCTTCGTTCGTTGTGTAGTTTACACAATTCTACGGGCAGACTTGCACGATGGGCCTTAGATTTGCAAGGCCATACATACACAGTCGAGAATAGGAAAGGCGCACTTAATAATTTGCCTGATGCTCTATCTCGTATGTACGAGAATGAGGAATCGGCTATCAGCGCTATATCTTGGGTCGAAGAGACCCGTGATGAATGGTATTTGCGCTGCGTACAGAACGTAGAAGAGGACCTGACTGGCAATCCTAAGAGTAAGATTGTCGGGGGTCATCTGTACTTCTAAAGGCCGGATAAAGCTTTAGAAGGTACTGTAGGTGATGATGATGCCTGGAAGCTCGTCGTGCCCATGGAGAAACGGAAAGAAGTTATTCAAGAGGGGCATGACGAGCCAACTCCCGGTCATCTGGGCCGAGAGAAAACATACACCCGAGTGGCCAATTTATACTTTTGACCGGCTATGTATAAGGACGTAGAGGCTTATGTTCGACAATGCCCTGTATATCAGCAGTGTAAAGTCGAACAACGTGCACCGGCTGGATTAATGGGGCGAAGAACTATCACTAAACCGCGGCAAGTGGTTGCAGGTGATATTACGGGTCCTTTGCCGAAATCCATGAGGAACTACGAATATATATTAATTTTTAAAGATTTATTCACGCGATGGGTAGAGGTAATCCGCATTCGCAAGGCCAACGCAAAAACCGTCCTTAAGGAGCTCAATGAGCGGGTCTTTATGAGATACGGAGCTCCTGAAGTTTTCGTCTCTGACAATGGCACTGAGTTTAAAAACCGTGCCATTGATAGCTTTCTGAGAGAGAGAAAGGTGCACCATACTACGGTGCCACCTTACCATCCGCAAGCAAATCCAGTGGAACGAGTTAATCGTTCCATAAGGACGATGATAGTGGTATTTATCGAAGAGAATCATCGTACTTGGGATGAGAATTTGCCAGAGCTTGACTTTGCTTTGAACACGGCTGTGCATTGTTCAGTAGGCGCCAGTCCAGCCCTACTGAACTATGGTAGGCAGCCATTGCCTCCTTCGATGATCCGAAGAAATCAAGAATTGGTTGCTCTTGATAAAGAGCAAAACGAAGCTCTGCATAGATGGAAAAGGAAAATCCAAGAATTCGTCACGTTGCGTGATAGCGCGAATCGCAAGTCGGATGCTTCACATGACCGACATGTGAAGCTGACTTTGTAGTTGGGTAGATTCTTTCTTCGGCAGCTTAGGGGTTGAGCACGAAGCTAGCTCCTAAATTTGCTGGTCCGTACGAGATAACGGCCCAGCTAGGTTCTAATACCTACGAGCTTGCAGATATGGACGGCAAGCTGATTAAACCCGTCCATGCTGAGCAAATTAAGAGATATGTCGCGGAAGAGAGTCAAGTGGACTTGACCGAAGAGGATGACGTCGAGACTCGACCTACGTTGGATGCGAGAGTTGAGATGGCGTTAGGCGAACCGCCACGAGCGAGCGTAGCGCATGCACAGGTCAGCAACTCTCCAACGGGAGACGTAACGCCTGACCGTGTGCCTCAAACCTCGCGGCCCCGCGGAAAGCCCCGGAAGGCCGCGAAAACTGTGAAGCGAGCGAAACTACGTACCGAGAAGGCTGCGACGTCTGTTAGGGTTGCGAAGCGAAAGCCTGGTCGACCGAAGGGCTCGCGAAAACGTATCGTAGTAGTAGATGCGTCGGATCTCTCTCCGCGTCGAACACGAGCCAAACGCTCGTAAATCTCTCTCATCTTCCCCTTTGTTTGTTTTCAGGATGGATAGAGATATGTTCTTGCGCATGTGCGCCCAATTCTTCGAAAGTATGGCCATTGGGGCTGAGGGAGAAACTCCCTCGGTCTCAATCACCGAGCCAGACTGCGAGATGGTCCTTCGAATGATGCAGTGGGCGAGCACAGGGTTGCGCCGCCCATACACTACCGGACCACCGGCTGTATCGGAGGAAGATTCGGCACAGGGCAAGGAGCCTGGTGCCGGTACAGAAGAAGAGGGTGCCGAGGCTCGTCAAGAGAGCCTGGCACCACAATTGCCATCCACTCCACGGGAGGAAGAATTGGCACAAGGCACGAGCCCCTGAGCCAAAATAGAAAAATTTAGCCCAGGCTCGTCAGTGGAGAAGAGCTCTGGACTAATGAAAATCGAGCCTGAGGAGGAGGGTGAGGCTACGAAGGAGAAGAGGGGCCCACCTCCGCAGGAGCTGGAGGCGCAGCGCATAGAGCTGTTGCTGCAGCAGGCGCAGGGGGCCTCCCGCGACAGCAGCCGTCTGGAGGATAAGGCCTTCGTAGAGTCGACGCTTTTATAGAGCGTCACGAAGACTCCGGGGGCCACCGTATGAAAAGATGTGTACCGCTGGTAGAGGCCCGTCGGGCCGAACTTCGAGCAGTGTTCGAAGTCCGTAAGGATCGGCGGCTGCGGAAGGAGGCCGAGGAGAAGAGGGCTCGGGAGGAAGTGGCTCGTCTCGAGCGCGCTCGGCAGAGCCGAGTGAGAGCAGATGAGGCACTCCGGCGAGCCAAACAACAAGAGAAGGTTGAAGAGTGGCGGCTGGCGTAGGAGCGCCGCCGCCAAGAAGAAAGAAGAGCGAACACTCGGTGCTACATGTGCGGGCACCCGGGTTTCCGCAAAACTAAGGACTGTCCGAATATTGCGGAGCTCCGGCTGTATAAGTAGGATGTAGCAGTCGGTGCCCCTTTCTTCAATATATTTCATATTTTTCTATTTTTGCAAGAAATATTGAATTTTATCTCGATATTCCTTTGTCTCCATCCAAGTAGGATCCTTTCCTATCCTTATGTCGTCGGCGAGCATAGAGTATCAAGTTTTCTCCATCCTGGTATCCAGCGTCAGAGAGAGGGGTATAACGAATTCACGATTGAATTTAATATTCGATCGTTAACCCTCCTGCGCAGGAGTTATCCTTGACTTTGGTTATTTGCAAATTCATTCATTTTTTATTGCATGCAATCCATAAAAACAACATGTTCATATATGTTATCGAGGTCGCTGAATACGAATCTGCCATTAGAATTTTAAAATTCAAAATGGCGGATCCAATATGACGGACATATTTATATTTTTTAAATAAAATAATTGTTATTTCAATTATTTATTATATTAAATGAACTGGTAACATTAATTGTTTTATTTATGAGATCACTGAATACAAATCTAATGTCACAATTTGAAAATTTAAGATGGCGGATCAATATGGCTGTTATTTATACAAATTTTCGGTAAAATTGAGTATTTTTGAAGTCGCTCAACATAAATTTATAGTCTAAATACAAGACCTCTCAGA